>JAMBLF010001266.1:0-116851 GCA_030578115.1 Leucoptera coffeella
ACCGTTACAAATGAAACCTATAATGTATCGAGCCGTATGGCACAGTGAGTGCTAGTTTTGGCGTGTTTACTGGTAACACTGAATTACGCGACTGTGGCGACGCCTCCAACTGCCACCTTATGTGGCGGGATCTCTACAACATCAACTCTAGAGATCCCGCCACATACGGTGGCAGTTGGAGGCGTCGCCACAGTCGCGTAATTCAGTGTTACCAGTAAACACGCCAAAACTAGCACTCACTGTGCCATACGGCTCGATACATTATAGGTTTCATTTGTAACGGTCTTTGGTTGCAGAGCTATAAACTCAAATAAAACAAATTAATATATCAAAGTCAAAGTATGTTTATTAAACTATTTCAAACATGATTAATAATTAACGGGACTTATCCTTCTTATTATATATTACATATATTATGTGTTCCTTCACTCTGTCCGCAATAGACCGTTTAGTGTGTTCGACGTAGGATTTCCCACAGCTGCAATCAATCTTATACACACCCTTATATCTTATACCATGAGTATAAATCGCGAATCTCTTAAAACTATTATTTCAAACATGGCACTGAGCATTGTCTTTACATATTTTTTACCGAGGTTAGATCAGCGGAGACCCTAGCTTGGAGAAGAACTAACAAGAAACTCCGGAAATCAATTTATTATAATCACCCTTAACAAACATAAAAATTACAAAGAGTGGGCAAAAAACACAACGCTGGTAATACTAAATTTACCTTTCATACAAAATAACACGCAATGGCGGTAACGTCAAATTTAGTTCCAAGTTTGGCTACTGCCACCTTATGTGGCGGGATCTCTAACTTAACTTGGTTGACAGTTGTATTTAAAGGTTGACATTAGGTAGACAATAACTTATTGTCAATAAGTGATTTAAAAAAACATTTTTATTGGTTTGAATCTATGACATCATAGCTATTTATAAAAAATAACTATTTAACATTAATATTAAGGATTACAGGAACTTGAGAATAAGTTTCTCTCTTGTTTAAATAAATGAGGTAATTTTGTTACTGTGCACAATATAAAGAACAAGAGCGCGCATGCGTTTGACATTCCATATCGGCCATATTGTTATGACGCATTCCAAGATTGGAGGTCTCCACCAGTGACGAGTGCTTTCGCAGTTGACGTGGCTACTACGTACGATCCCGTTCGCCCACTCCGGACGCAGCATACACGGTGACGAGGAATACGTAACTGGTGAGTGCTCATATTCAAGATGAGACTTGTCACAGTGCCTTATATTTTGGTTCGTCCAAAAGTAACAAGACATAAATAATGCGTAGATAGTATCGTTTATTCATGCTAACTATCACCTCTAAACGTATTACGCGCATACCTATATTTTTAGCATAATAACAATGTGTTATTTTTGTTTTGAATTACTCACCTCAAGAATTTAGTTGACATGTTGTCCCTAAAACGTATGGTCAATGTTGTTGCTTAGAGATGTAATTGCAAAACATACATATATTGTGAAATTTACAATATGCAGAATCGAAGTTGACCTTGAATGTTGTAGGTGTTGGTATGGACAGCATGGTGGAAGAAAATGGCACACCGGGTAATACCTCTGGTCCTGATCCACTGTCTCTACCTGGTCCTGCAAATAATAACCCAGGTCCCCATGTAGTGGCAGCTGTAACAAGCATTGTACAGGTTACACTTCCAATCCAGGCACCATCAGCTCAGGTAATTTATTCACATAGTACTTATTTGAAAATAGAAACATATTTGGCCTTGAAACTAGCTGACACTAGAAGTTTTGAATACATTTAAGTTGATGTCTAATAATGTGAATTTAAAACAAACGATGTAAATAAAGAAAAAACATAACTAAAAATTTTCTAGATTGTTCACTTTTTATTCAACTAATTATTGAGTAACCAAATGATTGATAGCTTTATCAGTTTTGTTTGTTTTAATTGTGTGTAGTATTGAGTTTATAACAAGATAATTAATAATTTAATAATGAGATATGTACATGCCAATAATATTTGCTTCCTTCTAGGTGCAATCTGTTATTCAACCAAACCAACAATCAGTAATCCAGTCAGCTTCTAACGTCCAATCAGTGCAGTTACCCAAAGGGAATGTTATCCTGGTCAGCAAACCAAATTCAGTCATTCACACCACTTCAGCAACTCTCCAAACATTGCAGGTAAAGGAACTAAAGTACCAGTAATATTAGCCACAAAATTATAAACAAACAACATTTAAAATTATATTTCTATATCTTGAAAGTAATCGACATCTTTTAAGATATTCATATTTTGGTTTATATTGAAAAAATCTTAATACTCCATGTGTCCTATAAACATTGTTTACATTTTGGCTAGTTGTTGATAGTAATAAATTGTTGTTTTTGTAAGATTTTCTATAGTTCATATATGCATCTGGTTGTATTTAGTCAGTGATTCAGGTGAATATTATTATGACAACTTTTCATCGCATAGTGATTGACTTTTTGACCTAATGACTGATCGCATACTATGTCTTTGCCTTTCCTAAACTATAGGGTTAACTATTAATACAAATTAATAATTCCAGATTAAGCCAGAGCCAAATACATTACTTAGCCAGGGTCAATCATGCAGTGATGAAAGTGGAAGTGATGAAGATAGTCCGAAGAGGAAATATAGAGAAATGCTTACAAGAAGGCCCTCCTATAGGAAAATACTGAATGATCTTGGAGGTGCGGAGATAGCAGGTTAGTTTATGTATTTAATTTATAAATTATCCTTAATACAGTGTTATTATATAATTTTTGTTTTATAATTTAATATTAAGACTTACATTTATTACCTTAAAAAGTTGTTTCGCCTTTACAATTTTGTTATAAGATGTCATGGAGACTCAATTGGTTTTGCTGTTAAAAAGTTCCGTTTTTTAAGTTACAAACCATAGAATGTAGTTCAATTTCTTAAATCTTTGGGAGCCAATAAAAAAAATAGTGTAACATAAAATAGTAGAATATAGGTATACGTCATAGGTGTTTATAGAACTGGTTGTTTATATGCAACAACTATTCCAAGACACAGCTAAGGTTCAACCTACGTTTAATAAATCCTTATTATATATTTTTTTATAAATCCAATAACTCACCATATTCACTTTTGTATAAATGAACATGTAAAAATAGTAATAACATTTAGTACTTTCTAAACAGCATATTTATAGAAATAAATGTACAAAGATTGTGCTTTAAATTGTATTATTTAATATTTTTATGTTTAATGTATAGCATTATTACTGCATCATAGTGAAGTTAGGCATGGCTGAAAAAGTGTGCAAGTAAAATCAATACTATTTAATACATTATTTAGGTTCATGTTATGGGTGATGCTGAATGATAGAATAAAAAAAGAGTGATAAGTGTCAAAAATAAGTGTATATTGCAGAGCTATCTTGAAAAGAGCCTAATTTGAAGTATTTGTAACTATTTTGAGAATGGGTTGGTATGCTATTTTGAGGTTGGGAATGTAGATTGACAAATGGTATAGCAGTTATGATGGGTTCATAAGTAAACATATGATAATAAATAGACAATGGATGTGTAAGGTGATTATGAAAGATGAGTTTGATTATCAGAAGATGTATTACTTTGTTATAAACTATCCTTAACTTTGTGTCTACAATAAAATTATGAAATAAATATAAAACAAGATGAACTTCAATTTAAATATATAAAAGATGTTTGTTTAGGCTTAGTAGTTAAGTGTAAACATCAGCAATAACTGCCCTGATGCCCTTGCAGACAATCGCATGATGATTAAGCCAGGATGTGAAGGCGAAGTGTCCATGTCTCCTTTAAGTTTTGCGCCAGGTCAGTTGAATGTGCCGCCACTGACTCATCTGTCCATCCTAAACTGTGTCACTAACATCTATCTTATCAGCAGCATAGTTTACTAATTCAAGTAAACGCACACCCTTAATTTATTGTATAATAGATAAAGATAGTGTTTAACAAAATGTTTCTAAGAGGGAGTTGGTTGTGTTTGTCTTTAATAAATAATAATTTAGTCGTAGATGTAAACTTAGTTTGTGTTATATTAAAGTGGAGATGAATATTGGATTCGAAACTTATTGAATAAATGATTGTATGCCACTATTTAGTAGTAACCCAAGATCAATCAAGTTTTACTCCATATATTTTTCTTTACAACTTCATTTTATTTTATTCTTATTAACATAGAACAGCACAATCTTTGTATTTGTGATTAACATTCATAACCTATTCAATTCACTCATATCCATCAGAGTGTGATGTATCACTATGTGATGATAGACCATTGCTATTTAAATGTTCATTGTCATTTACTTATGAGTTTGAAGTTGAAACATTGTAGCCTTACGCATTATAGGTTATATCCGAATAATGACATCATCATTTGCTAGAAACTATGTAGTCTCAAATCATTTACAATACATAATTATATGATTGCTAAATTAATTTGTAATATTTTACCAAACAATATATTTATAAAACCTCTTAAGTTTGTTAATGAAACCTAATGGCTGTTATAAAATGATTAATTAAACGAGTTTTGTGACTACAATAATAATAAAACTTCACATTTCTATCTTAAAAGTAGCTGCAGCAGAGTTGAGGCAAATAACTTGGTGGACAAAGGTTTTAGATTAGGTTTTAGGTGGACAGTACATAAAATAAATTTAAATGTATAAATGCCAATTAAATTTTGTGCTAAGCAAAACACATAGGAACCTCTGTGAGAAATTCTGATGAATTCAATTAAAACAAAATTTTATATTTTTTAATCTAAGTATAGCTACATAATTTTTTTTACTTAGTATTATGGTTGAAGAACAACCAAAAACTGATGATTTGATGAGACAATGCTTTGGTAGTAAATTTGAAGGTATATAATAACTAAAATTTTCCCACTTCCTAGTTATTTAAGTTATTTTCTTTTAAAGGTAGTAGGGATTCATATATTAAAATTGATTAGTTATTATACTAATTAGTTAGTTATATAAAAAAAATAACAAAAAATTATGTTGTAATAAAATTGTAAGTAATAAAAGTAACTTAAATTTTAGTTCAATTAATCTTATTATCTAAAATGTTGCCTAACAGTGATTCCGGCTGGAGCCCTGCAGACGGACAGTGGGCTGCACACGCTGGCAGTTTCAGGAGCC
This sequence comes from Leucoptera coffeella, assembly GCA_030578115.1. Taxonomy (NCBI): domain Eukaryota; kingdom Metazoa; phylum Arthropoda; class Insecta; order Lepidoptera; family Lyonetiidae; genus Leucoptera; species Leucoptera coffeella. The sequence continues at coordinate 5,181 of JAMBLF010001266.1, forward strand.
GCTGGTGGGGGCGCCATAGTGCAGTACGCAGCGAATCAGGATGCACAATTCTATGTACCCGGTGAGTTAGATGTTGTTACTTTTTCAAATACATAACTAGTCTATATAGCATAAAGAAAACATGAATAAGCTGCCTGTATAGTTTGACATTTAACTTAGTAAAGTAAATTGTTTTGGATATAATGTAGAAGTTGTCATTTTTAGGCATTAATAATTAAAATTAGATATAGTGCATGAAATTGTTATATTAAGAAAGTAAAATGCAACTATTTCCAGGGCCAATGTTAGAAGACCAAACGCGTAAACGTGAGTTGCGTTTGCTGAAAAATAGAGAAGCGGCCAGGGAATGTCGCCGCAAAAAGAAAGAGTATATAAAGTGTTTGGAGAACAGAGTGGCCGTCCTAGAGAACCAGAACAAGGCGTTGATCGATGAACTGAAAGCCTTGAAGGAGCTCTATTGCAAGCAGAAGACGGAATGAGACCCAGCTGGCTGACAGGGCGAGACCCTGTACATGACAGTACTCGTCGCCCGAGAGGGGCACCACCATTCACAGTAGACGATCAGCTAAACACGCACGGAACGAATCGTAAACCATTCCACTTTGTACTGTGCAACACTTGTGCCATCCCATTCTCTATGGCCACTGCTAGGGCCAAAGGGTTAGTTGTATTGCTGTGGTGGCGATGCGGCCATCTTGTCAAGTGGTCGGTTCTTGTTGCACTTGTAAATAGCTCGACCTGCGCAGGTTTACTAACATTCTCCGTGTAGATAGTTGTCGTTCAGTAGGTTTAAGCTGCGGGTCAGTTTTTAAGTCATGACTATTTTAAGTGTTGCCGTAATGTTTCGTTATTATTATTATTATTACAATTATAAACCAAAGTTGTACATTATAGTTTGTGTGCAATAATTTGCATTGTACAGATTCCACATGCCTTTGCATTATATTTCACCGAATATGTAGATGTACATTGTATATAAGAATAAAATGTATAGATAGTTTTTATTATGTGTAAATGTTAAGAGAGGTTTCATTGTATATACAGTTAGGAGGAGGAAAATTTTATCTCGGTGATTAATATTTTTTCACTTGTCAAATTGTGGTGAGAATAAATTACTGCAACTAAATTTAGTTACTATTTTATCTGTCGAAATATAAATAAAGATGTTACCTGTGTAAGTAAATAGTGGAGTTAACATGTATGGATAATTATTATTATCTATTAATAAAGTAACAGATTTTATGTGTTGTTAAGATGGCAGGCTGGTGTTATTTCTGTTCAAATATTATGTATCTATAGGCCATATGCAGTATTTATGAAATATCTCTTTAGTTATGTGTCCATGGGTTATCAAATCAGTATAATATGAATTATCTTAAGAAATGTTATATTGTATATATTACCATGACTGGTGTTTTCTTTGGAGATGCAATGTTATGACTATGTTTACTAAGTTTTCAATGAATTAATTCTCTTATATACTTTTTGTTGAGTATTCCTAAGAGAGCAGCAGTCATGGTGATCAACGACATAATGGGAAGTGCCTTTATTAGGAACTAAAATTATTATTAATAGAGCTTTTTATGTTAATGCTATTTATAACTATAAATAAAATGATGTTTGATGTATGTGTTGTTTCAATCAATCTCTAAAATTCACCTTGCATTTCACACATATTTATTGCCATTACACGTCCAAAAGAAAGCATAAAGCATGAGGCAGTACACACCATAATTTGGTTGTGATTGTATCTTGACTTCTATAATGTAATGTAATCATGGAGGAGTACCTGATGAAACATATAAACTGGAAAGAGACAAGGATTAACCGAGCTATTAAAATGCATTGCGTTGGCTCTCTGAAAGGAACAAACATAGACACACTAAAGCAAACTAGCTGCCATCTTGCATATCATTAGAAATGATGCAGTTATTTTGGTGCGTTTAAAGTAGATGAGTATGAGTTAGTTATTTTGATTGGTTGACAGAAGAATATTAGTATTTGAAATAGTGTGGATAAGTCTCCACCTGTTATGCTGTGGTCACATCTTCCTTAACAGATATCACGGCCCTTTATACGTAATAATAATTACATATTCAGTACAAATTACATGCTTATTTATATGCACATCCTTTAATCCCTTTCGGGATGGACAGTACCTCGGAGTCAGGTTCATATTTCCTAGGACATTTCTTAGCCTGATATTTGAGTTGTGATGTCATATAGAACATTGGTGACGGGTTGTTGACCCATCGCTGAATTAATTCATTTACCCTTTATCCCTGGTCCATTAATAGCCTCCTACAACATGCCGGAAGAACGACAGCTAATTAGTATTCTTTTACATCCCAGATTATGACCATTATTCTCCCTTGCGGGGAAGTTAGAGGCAGAGCACTCTATGTGACAGAAGGAAAGCCATGTCGCCATTTACAAGCACCTACCTTTTCGGGGAATTTATTACAAAAATGTACATGTTCAAGTGAGATTTGATCCTTGTACCCACTGATACAGAGTCAAGCCCCCAACAACTGAGCTATGTCGAATTACCAGGACCAACCCATTCCAAATGGGTGGGTTTCCTCACAATGTTTAACTCTAATAAATCATTATATGGCATGATCAATTACTACATAGCCACATCATATATTTCGGTGAATGATAACATTGTGGGGATACCTATCTATTGTCTTTATAAACTGTCCAAAAAGAAAATTTCGGATTGAGCTAATTGGTATAACGGAGAAGGTTAATCTGGCTGGTAAAACTTGGTCTCTATGTTTTCAAACACATTTGTACTCATAACTAAAACAACCCTGTAAGGGTTAACAGTCATGAAACATAATGCACTATGATAATACTAAGAAATGAAGAGTTAATATAGTATGAGTATTTTAAGAGTAATTCAAAATAAAAAAACAAAATATAGTGTAAATATGTATGTTCTTTTATTTAATTTGGCTACAATTTTGACAATAGCTACTGAATAGACAAAACTGCAGAAAATGACAACTAATTTGGTCTGAATTACAAAGAAACAAGTGCAGTGTGAATCAATGACTAAGCAAAGTCTTACTTTGTATTAGGATACTTACTAACCCATTCCCTTTAAAAATAAATAGATAATACCAAACGCCTTACATATTATTCTATATTTAAGTGTGTATTTGTTTTGTTCATTACAAGTAACTAAGGGTTAAAGGTTAGATAAATAGGCTTAATACACTAAAACATAAGCAACTCTTAGATACCTGCAAGAACTCAAATACACACAATTTTTAAAATCATTTGCAAGTGATTTGGCTTTATTTTTACATATTTTTCCAAAAAAAAATGTCTTATATATTCATATACCTTACAGTCTCAATGGATGTGAATGTTTGAAACATAATCACCATGATAATAAGACTTTGTATGATAATAGCAATCAGATTTTTAATATACTTGAATACCAGAGGTAACAATGAAAAACTGTGAGCACCCATAATATTAGTTATGGTATTTCAATATGGGGTTTTTTAATGTTTAGGGAATATGTGCAACCATATTTTAAATTAATTAGACAAACTTTATTTAAACATAGTCTTATATTAGGCATTATATTTATATAATTAAAACAGAAATAGAACTGAACATTAAGAATTTATTAGACCATTATGAAAACTTTAAGACTCTGGTAAAATGTAATAATGAGCATTAACTAATTTTAACCTTTAAGAAAATTAGCATAAATGTTACACACAAGTGAATGCAATTTCAATCATAGTCAAATATTTGCATCAATCATCAAAATTCTGAGACAGAAGGAAGTTAGCTGCTAAATTCTCATTTTTCTCACATGCAAAGTAAGCCTGCACAACCATGTGTTCTGGGAATCCCAACGCTTTTAATCGTTCAATGGCTTCCTTGTCTTGAGGCGAGACTTGGACCACTGCTGGCTGCCCTGTTGGGAGATCCAGTGTTGGCTCATCTGCTCCAGGAATAGCCCCAGCACTCGCACCTGTGCCTGCTGCACCACTCACTGGCTCATTAAGCATTCTGACAAAAGCTTGCTGATGTTGGCTAATAGCTTGAAGAAGCGCTGGGTTAGTTTGACCAATCTGTTGAAGCACTGCATTCAACAAACTGGGGTTCTGTTGAATAACAGCTCTCATTTGTTGGAATTGTGGCTGGTCTCTAAGGAAAGCTAATGGATCTTCTTCATTAGACTCTTCCATCTCCTGTTCTGCCAGAAGTTCCTCAGGAATCCCTGTAATTAAATATTCTACAGCCCTTTCACGGTTGTTGAAGGAGGCTGTCAAAGCTCTTTCAACTTGAGAACGACTATAGCCCATATCCATTATGCTCTGCACAGTAGTTTCAAAGTCAGGTTCATTTGATGACACCAGTGGTTCAGCAGCACGTTGAGTCTCCGATTCTGGAACTGCTGGTTGGGGTGCTTCTTCCGGCGCTTTCTTTTCTTTGCCATCGCCGCTCTCTGTTGAAGTAGTTTCGGCGCCCGCGGTACCGGACGCTGCGGCACCCGCTCCCTCTGATGACTTTGTTTTAGTTACCATTATGACTATAAACTTCTTTTCATCGATGTTGTATGAGCTTATTTTATTGTCATCAACAAGAATCTTTCCAGCGTAAATAAGTCTTTGATTCTCAGCTGCAAATTCCTTACCTTTCTCAACTTCAATTTTTTGTTTTAATTGTTTGACGGTTTCTTCTGGATTTATGTCGACTTGGAATGTAACTTGTTGTAGGGTTTTCAATGTAAGCAACATTTTGTTTTCTTTTCGTAAATACAATAAGCACAATTTAAATGACTAAAATTAGAAATCTGACTCGACAAAATATGCAGTAAACATAACCTTTTACAATCCAAAGAGTAGATTATAAAGTGCCACACTCGACTAACAAGAACAACAAACAAGCTTTTTGCGTTGTCTGTCACTGAAATGTCATAGTCATTGTACTGTGCTTTACAGACGGTGGGAAAATATTAGAGTGTATACGTACATTCTAATCGAGCAAGTTCCAGCGAGCAATGAAATGATCAATTTATATTAATGAAATGATAAAAAAAACTCATTATATTTCTTATTAAATTTGGCCTAGCTCCGTTGCTGAGAGCTTAAATCTGTAACAGTGTGTACATGGTATGTACACCTCGGAGCATGTACGAAGCAAAATTAAGTGCTGATTTAAATACGTCTGGCGACACAGCTTACCATCTGTTACATTAAGCAAAGACTAACTGGTCAACTCGTAGCTACGAAGCCGTAGAATAATTATATCCGCAATTGCCGAAAAGATGTATTCGCACATTATGTAACTATGTATTCGGAAGCGTTTCTCTTTTATACTTACTACTTTTCGAAACCATTTTATCAATGTGTTTTTAAGTGCATAATTACTTGTACTAAGGTTTCAACGAAGCGTCAATGTGCTATGAATATTACGGATTATTTATTGTAATAAATATGTTACAGGACATATGCGAAATTACCGTATTTTGATTGGTTGTAAATGAAAAGTTAACTTTTAGAGATCCCGCCACATACGGTGGCAGTAGCCAAACTTGGAACTAAATTTGACGTTACCGCCATTGCGTGTTATTTTGTATGAAAGGTAAATTTAGTATTACCAGCGTTGTGTTTTTTGCCCACTCTTTGTAATTTTTATGTTTGTTAAGGGTGATTATAATAAATTGATTTCCGGAGTTTCTTGTTAGTTCTTCTCCAAGCTAGGGTCTCCGCTGATCTAACCTCGGTAAAAAATATGTAAAGACAATGCTTAGTGCCATGTTTGAAATAATAGTTTTAAGAGATTCGCGATTTATACTCATGATATAAGATATAGGGGTGTGTATAAGATTGATTGCAGCTGTGGGAAATCCTACGTCGAACACACTAAACGGTCTATTGCGGACAGAGTGAAGGAACACATAATATATGCACAGATAATATAATACTATACAGTATATACTATATATATGTAATATATAATACTATATATATGTAATATATAATAAGAAGGATAAGTCCCGTTAATTATTAATCATGTTTGAAATAGTTTAATAAACATATTTTGACTTTGATATATTAATTTGTTTTATTTGAGTTTATAGCTCTGCAACCAAAGACCGTTACAAATGAAACCTAATGTATCGAGCCGTATGGCACAGTGAGTGCTAGTTTTGGCGTGTTTACTGGTAACACTGAATTACGCGACTGTGGCGACGCCTCCAACTGCCACCTTATGTGGCGGGATCTCTATCTGATGGTATAGAGTACCCGCCACATAAGGTGGCAGTTGGAGGCGTCGCCACAGTCGCGTAATCCAGTGTTGCCAGTAAACACGCCAAAACTAGCACTCACTGTGCCATACGGCTCGATACATTATATTGAGGTTTCATTTGTAACGATCTTTGGTTGCAGAGCTATAAACTCAAATAAAACAAATTAATATACCAAAGTCAAAATATTTTTATTCAAAATAGGCCCTATCATAAGCTCTCTTTGAAAGTTATTTTATGATCAAAGTACAAATTAAAAAAACTATATATTGACAAAAGGAATATATATGAGTGAAGTGGAAGGGCGGTTACGTAGGGGCCGGCCTAATAAGACATATATGTAACAGTCAGATAGACGCTATATTGAAAAAAGGTGACGTTAGGAGTACCTATAACCGCCGAGAGTGTATTAGAGAATGTATGAATGTCAATGAAGCGAAAGTGGTCTGTCAGGATCGGGACAAATGGGGATCCGTGATCTCTGCCTACCCCTCTACAGGGAATCAGGCGTGATGTGTATGTATGTATGTAAAAAAACTATTTCAAACATGGCACTGAGCATTGTCTTTACATATTTTTACCGAGGTTAGTTCACCAACCATTTCGGCCGCTCAAGATGCCACGTCATGAAGACCACGACCGCTCTGATAAGAGCGTAACGATTGAGAAGAAGAAGTTCAGCGGAGACCCTTGGAGAAGAACTAACAAGAAACTCAAGAAATCAATTTATTATAATCACCCTTAACAAACATAAAAATTACAAAGAGTGGGCAAAAAACACAACGCTGGTAATACTAAATTTACCTTTCATACAAAATAACACGGAATGGCGGAAACGTCAAATTTAGTTCCAAGTTTGGCTACTGCCACCTTATGTGGCGGGTACTCTATACAACTAATATCAGATTTATTTGAGACTTGCAAGATAATGCCTTTGTTATGTTTCCTCTTGTATCGGAATCCTGTAGTTTCTTTCTTTAATCTAAAGTTATAATCTAAATTAACTATCACTACAGTTTATCCCAGGATAGTTTGAGAGTGCACCATCAACTTAATATTGTGATGGTCTTAGACCACTCATAACTTTGTCATGATACATTAAGTAGCTTCCCACTTTCAGTTTTATATTATGTAATGTATTTTACAGATTCCAGAATTGCAAGAGAAGTAGGAGAATTGAGTAATACATAGCGCACCTTGAAATGATAGCCGTTTGGTAGAGTACTAGTCAACGTTTATTTAGAAAATATATATGTACTTATTATACATAACTTATTTCTTAACTCCGCCGCCGTCGGGAATCGAACCCGAGACCTCACGATAAGCGTTCAGGAGGTTAACCAATCGCGCCACCGCTGCCATCAACCGATATCAAAGTTCAGGGTATATAACCAATGGGTATATAAAGGTTCAGGGGTATGCTTATCGGTGGGGTAAGTAGTACTGTAATGCTCAAATTCGATATTTCCGTGTAGGTCTTTATTTGTATGTATACATCACAGTGCATCAAGTAGGGGTGAGATAAACGCATAATGTATTTCATTATTAAAAATTTATTTCTTACTTAAAGAATGTTGACTTAAACTAAAACTAACAATTCTAGGTTACAATAAAACAAATGTATCTACAATTGTAAAGGCATCATTTTCTCAGAACATATCGCCTTATATCAATAAATACATAATAAATAAATCATGACAACCAAACAAATATTTCCTTGTCAGACACTGGCTATTTTCATATTAAAGAACTTTTCACACAGTCTATATTACAGATCATAAAAATTAGCCACTAAAAGTTTGTGTCTTTTTGCAAACAATTATTTAACACTGGCACACTATCATTGATTTGCTTCAAATAACTTTTCACGGAAATATTTAATTTTTTGGGCAAAGAAGGCCTCAAGAGTGTCTGCACACCTATAAAACTCAGAGTCTTTTGGATTGAAATATCGGCAATTGTCAAATATCTTTGTCATATCACCAATGAATTCACTTAGCATATTGTAGCTCTGATCATTCACTTTCCGTTCCACTGTTTGGAGATCTGAAAAAAAAACAAGGTATTCAAAATGCAAAAAGTATAACATACAGTATAATAAATATATTGTGATATTTAGAAATAACATCAAATGATTTAACACTAGTGGTATTGGGTGGTCAGGCTCGTCGGGTTTAAAGTGGATATGAATTTATATATGGATATGAATGATAGTGATCATGAATAACTCTGCAATAACAAAGATGGACACTAACTTCCTCCCTGAAAGTATTCATTGTTGTTAGGTCAATGTTATTAAAAAGGCTATTAATTATACAACATCTTACCCATAGGTTCCTTTATAATCTTATAGTAAGTAGGTGCCTCTCGAGGATCTACTGGTTCCATGAAAGGCCAGGCACTTTTATGCGACTGAATTTGTTTCACAAGTCTTCTTAAATTTTCTAGATCCTTATTGGTTAATTCCTTCATGTTGGCAAAGTTCACAGAATTGTTCTTTTGACAATTGGGGCATATGTACTCATCTATGTTGTCAGCCTCTGATTGTAAAATGCCAACGCACCTCCCATGGAACCAGTCTTGGCATCTATCACAGCATATGTAGAACCTGGAACGATAGTAAATAATTAGTAATGGAAGTACGTCATTTTTGTCATAAACCTATTAAAACGATTTTTTTTCATGAATTTTACTCATTTTCGTTCTATTAGTCACTTACACTTTTTATCTGTCATATTTATATCAATGAATACCTTGAAGTTAAGCATAGTAGCATCTTTAAAAAGTCAACAGTGGTGAATCCATTTGTCATACTTTACCCTTGAATAGAAAAGTAAGTATCAAAAAAGTACAAAACTTATTTGTAAGTTCACTTACTGTGAATGATCATAGGGCTGCCGGCATAAGCAATAAAGCTCCTGGGTTTCCTCAGCCCGTTTGCAGTCAGGGCACACATACTCCTCCATGGTTTTGCTCATCTCTTCTGTGACACCCACACAGTCTCCGTGGAACCAATTGCTACAGTGCTCGCAGCCGACATAGAACCTAAGAAAAAGAAAGTTATGTAGCTGATATATTTTACAAGACTAATACTAATATTATTATTAAAAAAGAAAATCTTTCATTTAATACTGTTTGACATTATATTTTGTATTAATGTAATGGAATTTATATAGTATACTCGTAGCTCCTAAAATTAGTGTTTGTGTAACTAACAAGTAGCTCTCTCTATGGCATTAGGAAGAATCCTGTGATAATAGAATAAGTATGGTGGTATTAATAATTAACTTGATAGGAAACACTTCATAAGGGATGGCACACTTACTTGGAATTGTCATACGGAGTTCGACATATGCATAAAAGCTTCTCCTTCTTATTTGACTTTTTCTGCGACGAGCGTTTAGCTGGGTTTTGCGTGGGCGAGTTCGTACTTCCTGAAACGGTTTTCTTTCTTGAGGAAGCTGTTGGCGGGTGTGCATTGGGAGCCACGCCTCTTACTTCCTCCTGCTTGTTCCGTTCAACCCTCGTTCTAATTGCTAGTTCAGATGATAGTTCTTTCTACAAACATAAAGAAGATAGGAAATACAAAAAGTGTTCTGATATTATTTAATAATATTACGATTATGTGTATTTGTGAACGATATTTACTATTGACAAAAATTATGAGGGTGATATTGAATGTAGAGTGTGTGCAGGTAGTAACATTAATGGGGCCATGCATAGAGTTGTGAGTACCCAGTTGGTTTCTCAATCGGCACGTATGGCTCTTCATAGGGCTGTGCTAGGTCAACATTGACTTATGGTAGCAAAAGTTGGGTATGGCAAAAGAAGCATGACATATGAATGTAGGTATTATTTAATAAGTTTACGTGTTAAAAAAGTCGAAAATAAACAACAAACCTGTATTTCAATGCCCAGTTCTTTTTCAAGCAACCCTCGCTTCTTGATTATTTCTCTTTTAAGTATCTCCTTATGCTTAAACAGCATGATCTGTAGCCGCGAATGCGTGGTCGCCGGCGGTCGCTTACGCTCTTCTACTGGTTGTTGAGCCGTGGGTGTTGGCTGGATTGGTACTGCGATAGCCTTAGGCGGTTGCACGGGCGGAGTGATGGCCCGCACCCGACTTCGCTTCCTAGGACTCGCATCCATCCATTCTTCGTCATCATCTCTTCGGAGAGGCGCTCGCCTTCGTGTAGGCGTAGCAGCAACGGGTGATGGAGATCGAGGGGACACTGGCTCCAACTCCCTCTCCTGGGAATCTGGTTTCATTTTCTTTTCCTGGTATCTTTGTAACTGGAGTAGTTTCTCCTCGATTTCGGGATTAAGGTTTTCTTGTTTGAGCGCACTCTTAATAGCTGAAAGGGTTATATAGATTAGTAAATAATTAACTACGCATTATTATTAAATATTCTAACAATAAATGATCGACGGAATATAAATTGAGTACAAGTTGCGGAACTAATGTAGTGTAATGTAATGTGTAGTTCACACATTTGTTTTTATCATTTTCATCAAATTATTGAAAATCACAACTTACTTTGCTGGATATAATCGGGAGTTAATACAAATTTATTATTTGCTTTAATCTCGTGTGAAGTGTTAGGTTCAATTTTCGGTTGGGTTTCTGAGTTTTCTGAACTCCCTTCTATTCCATTCACGAGTACTTGGGTCTTTTCCTTAGGTATTTTCGTATTTTCTTTGGCTTCCTCCTAAAATAAAGTTCAAATGATGAATACAATATTGCCACCCACCTAGCTATGCCGTAATAAATGGCTTGATTACCTTGTTCTGTTGCCTTACATGCATTTTAAGCTGCTTTATACAACTAAAAAGGGATGGAACAACTCAAAGGAAACAGAAATTTACAAATCCGTTTGTGGGAATATGTTGGTCAAAAGTTTACAAATACTTCCTATATTTAACATGCTTTTTTGGTCATAAGTTTAATGCAGAGACTGCCCATACACCCCACAAACCGATTAATATAAATGAAAATAATAAAAACGTTTAAATAAAAGTCATCATTTTTATAATCGCTTTATTTAGACAAATTGTTAGAATGGTCTCTTATACAGCATACAACAGATAGTCTAAGAGGTGTATGAGCAATTACTGTAAAATGACGTAATATCTTATGATTCATACAGGAAGTATTCATATAGTTTACAATTATAGCTTACCATAATATTAAGTATTGCGATATTATTACGTAACATTAACTACTTATGGTTCATTTGGTATATTAGTGTTCTGACCAGGATATGATCATGATAAGAGTTGATTATGATCAATAGCTTCATTTAACAAATGAAGTGCCCCTTTTGAAAAAATATTTTTATTAAATTATTAGTCAACTAATATGATGAGAATGCAATACTGTTGAGACAATTGCATAAAAATAAATTCATATTATAATTACTTAGAATCGTCTGTGTACACAATAAATTAATTTTACCCACGAAACTTATTATTTATTTTAATTATTAGCAAGTAACTAAGTAATCATCATCAAATTAATATGCTAGTTCAGTTCTTGGCATAAATTAACTATTGGACTATATTTCTGTGTCTCGAAATATTTCCAACATATCACAATAAATCTTTGGTACCCTATAAAATTCTTAATTGATATCTGGTATTATTTAATTGACAGCCCAATCAATACAACACAAAGCTAATAATAAATAAACGTCCGAATATTGCACTTCACACTTAGGAACATAGAAATACTTTAACAATAGGAAATTCGCAAGTGGAATGTCAGCTAATTAACCTAATATGGCTAGGTCATGGCAAATATCATAATCACATCAATTATATAATTCATTACACTAAAATATTTACAATCAGTCTTAATTAATTTGAATACTTTAAGGCATTAACCAAACATACAGTGTTCATTAATTGGCACTATTTTGGTTTTACAATTTAAAACTTAGGTTAAAGTTAAAACATATTTTGTGCTAAAATCAATCACTTGTGACTAATGGCAATAAACTAAAGTTAACGGAACCCCATTTACCATTTCAAAAATATCTTTTCAGACTGCAGGATACAATATTTTAAATGCAGGATAGATTACTATCCTTTTTACTTTTTATCTAAGAGTTACCAGCACATCGAAGATAGGTCATCTTAGGGTTATGATGTGCCACTCGCTTACTTTCTAATAAAAGTATATTACCTGTTGTATGGGCGCGAGGGTCGGCGCAGGTGAGGCCAGTATGGGGGCCACCGGGGTCATTGGGGGCGGGGCCGCGGGCGCCGGCGGGTGCACTGCCAGGTACATCTTCGTAGGCCCTAACATACCTTCCTTTCCTGTACACTCTTGAGCTGAAATGAACCTTTGTTATAGGCATTTGCAAGCAGAGTAAGAAAGAGTTTGCTTTTCTATAGTGAATAACATCAAGGTCTGATTACTGTATGGTTTAGCTGTCGGAATACACAAACTTGGTACCACTTTTATACTCTGGGTTATATATGTCTAAGATTTAACTAAATGCGTATGTATGCAATATTGAATTACCTTTCAAAAGTTGTTCTTTGACCTGCTGCTGCACTAAAGCCATCTGCTGCGGCGAAAGATCATATCCTTGCAGTCCTTGGAGAACTATCCTGGGACCGCTGCTGGTCTGCATAACCTACATAGGAATAAATCAAAGGATTTATATACTCTATCTCATAATAGTTCGAATAAACACTGCAAATTCGATCATTCAATAAATCTATGCAGCTAATATACATTTTGCCGCTGAAAGGCTATAAATAAATAAAAACTCACCTGCGCCGTAACAGTCTTGATAATAGTACCAGGCGGTTGTCCAGCCAGGAGCCGTTTCTCCTCAATCTGGTCTTCGGTGAGCTGCTGCTTAGGAGGCGCTGGGGCCACTTGCACGGGCGTGGGCACTGGCGCCACACTCGGGGAGGCCTGTACCACTGCCCTAGGGGTGCCTGCCACTGCGATAGACGGACCCCCTGCGCTCGGACTTTGACCAATGTGGGCCACGATCTGAGCTTGGTTGTTGCCCGTCGGTCGGATTAGAACCTGTTAAGGAAGAAGTATATTGTACATTGTTTAATATAAACGTTAATAAAATAGGGATATAAGACGCCGTTCTTTCGGGCAAGTCGATGGCTACTAAGGAACTAGGAGGTTAAAGAAAACTATTGAATAATTTGTATGTCATTGATGTTCCACATGAACGCCATGCCAAAAGTAGAAAAAAACCATAAAGGAAACCTTCCTAAATTACGCAAATATATTAATATAAAGTATCAAATTACCTGTTGTCCATTAACGGTAGCCAGTTGTATTTTGCCCGCTGCAATCTGTTGCACCAGCAAGGGGTTGTTCACCACTATTTGGTGCGTGCCGGGTGCCGCGACGCGAGCCGTGACGGGCTGCGCAATGGGACGCGGCGTCATCACCACAGTACCCGCCGGTCTTGGTATCTTAGCCACTGTCAATCGACGCTCTTGAGGTTCCACAGGCTTCGGGGTTGCAGGGGAAGCCACGAGATGTCCTGTAGGTGTCTGCTGACCTGCCATGACTACTTGCAGCTTACCATCTGGTAGTTGGATCAGTTGCTGCCCAGCTAATAAGCCGCGAACCGATAATTTGCCGTCAGGTCCACGAATTATTTGAACCTTCTGGAGGTTTTCTTTCGGTGTAGTCTTGGCTTCTATCTGAGGGCTAGGTTTGGATATTGGTTGAGACAGTACTCGTGTTGTGCCATCAGCGCCTTTGGTCATGATAATCCTACGCGTCCCTATGACGGTTTTCTGCCCTGTCGGAGTGACGCTATCCGCAGACAAAAGGGAAGTTAGCGTACTACTTTTAGCCACTACTTGGTTCGGAGTGCATTTTCCTTTATCTGAAACAATATTTAGACATGAATCAACTACTTCTTATATTTGCAGTGGATTTAATGTTAGCTCAAAAAGGTTTCAGTTCCCAACAATTATCCATGTAGGTTTTTGCTAAAATTAACAAACTATCAGTATCTTAGAACATTGAAGCTAAGAAGTAATCAAAGAAATAGTTGTAGTATCTTAATTGAAATAAGCTTTTACTCAACAAGTAATAAGATTACCTTGCGACATCTCCAACGCCCTCTTGTGTTGGTGAGCTGCTCGTTGCTCCTTCAGTTGTTGTTCAAGTCTATCCTTGATCTCTGTAGAGTTCTGTACTTGGGTGCCAATGGGTGTCCCTCGTTGAGGAAGTTTGCCCGTTGCGGCGCGAGTCATAGGCGTAATACGTTCTGCCTTTTCGCCGTATTGCCGCACTTCCCACAGTTCTAGTTTTTCTTCGTCAACCCATTCTTCTGATACCTATATGGTAAAAACATACGAGCGTTATAATACGTAAATGGTATATTTTAAAATTATCTCACCTAGCGAGGAAACATTGATAAAATACAGTTTTATTAGAGATAAGGTTCTGACTAAAAAAGTACTCATCAAATCCATAATCCCTAAAGGAAACTAGAGAATTAAACGACATAGAACTATTTCTAAATGACTTCAGTTTAATTATTTTACAAATAGTTGTACGATTATAAAGTGAAGTTTATATTAAAAAGTTACCTGTGGTTCCGTGTTCTGTGGCGATTCCGGTCTCTTTCGTTTCCTAAGACCGCTCCTTATGGACGTAACCTCTCTCACAGTCTTCGGCAACTCCAGCGGAATGACGACACGCCGCCTCAAGTACTGCGTGCGATCCGAGAACTGCCCTAGGTGCCTGTGTTTTAATAACTCCAAAGAGACAATTTCTGTATCGGTAGTTATCTGATGTTTTCCATCAGGGGTCGCTGGCTTCGTCGCCATGTCGTCCCATCTGAGGCACACCCACATTATGCGTATCTGGAGAGCGGCGCTCGTCAGCCATTGCAAGTTGACGGTGCGGTATAACCAGCACGTTTTGAATAGCGGCCTCGCACACGGGTATGGCCATACTGCTTGGTTGGGTTTAGCACTCTGACTGAACCCTGACAACGTGCAAAGGCCTGCACTACGACAAAGCTTCTTCAGCTCATGTTGGGCTAACACCATCAAAGTTTTAGCCTTACTTCTAGTATGGAAGGTGGAGCAAGGTGGATATTTCACTGGAGATCGTTTCTTTTTCTTATCCACGGCGGATGTTTGAACTCGTTTCAAATAGACCTTGCCTCTTGGTATTTCCGCGGAATAAACTTTAACCAGTCCACCGTCTGTCTTTTCCTCTTTGAAATGTTTTTCTTCGCGTTTTGGTCGAACTGGGCCAAAACGACGGTTGATAAGGGCGCGGTAAGCCGGTTTTTCGTCTTTCAGTGAGCATTCATAATTTTGCTCTGTGTTCTCAGAGTTTTTGTTTTCGCTTGGCTTCACTGAACGACCGCGAGATATCCTTAGCTTGGGAATGGGAGGCCGCTCCTTATCGTCTATGACTATTTCGTCAGTAGGAGGCGCCAAAGCTTCACCATCGGTTAATTCTTTCAAAGGCCCTATCTCTACGTTATCGTCATTATTGTTACAACCTATATCGATATCCATTTCGTTTCCCACTGCGGGAACAAAAGATTCTTCTAGTTCATTCTCAGTTTTTATTGGGGTCCCTCCAATGTTTGATTTTCTTTCCGATTTGATAGGAGATTCGGTAGATGTTTTTCTTTTCACAAAAGATTCCCCGTTGTTGCTTTCAGGTTCATCTTGCTGGGCACACGCGACGGCTGACAGCAAATCATTCAAGATGTTTTCTCTGCTGTTGCCGCTATTCAAATAGTTTTTACCAAGGAGACACTGCTCTAAAATAGAAGTGTTAGAATTATTCGAGTCAGATTTTATTATTTTCATGAGCTCATTAATTAAAGCGGCCTTTTCCAGGCAAAGTGGAGAGTAACAGTTAATGTTGGTATTAACGGTTTTCGTTTGATCATTTTTCCGACACTCGTACGAATAGCATTTGTAATGTTTCGTGAGTTGCATCAATTTAAGGTACCGCTGTCGGAGGGCGTCAACTTTTTCGAGATGTGCTACTTTTGGCTTTTCTTCTTTAACCGTGTCGACGTTCGCCATCTCAGTGTCGGCATCATCATTTTCTACGTCGATATTTTTATCTTCATCATTTTTGCTATCTTCTTCTTTCTTCACTTCAGCCTGAGCATTAGCCAGTTTCTTCTCTTCCATAAATTTCAGATACGTTCTTCTGGTTAGTAAGTCGTCTAACTTGGACCGCTTAGCCATCTTAGGATAATACCTCCTGACTGATGAGCCAAGTGCCTTTTCCACATCAATCTCTTCAAAGTCTTCATCGTCTTTTTCAACTTTTAGTGTTCGCATCGATGGAGGCACTGTAAATAATACATTATATAGAAAATTATACCTATACATGAAATTTAAAGGTTATGCAGATTGACAAAGCACTGTTTTTGCTTCATTTCTAGCGAACTGATTATTCACCATATAATTAAGAAAATAAGAACAGAAAATGTATCTCTAGTTAAAGCTACTACACTTATGTTAAAAAAATTAGGCACTTACATTTATCCATAACTTCTTTATCACAACTATTAGAGGTCAAGTATTCGTACGTCTTAGGTTCAACAGCTAAGACCTTTATGACGTCACCCTCCTTCACCCTGACTGCGATCTTCGCTGGGCCATCGAGCAAAGTGGGCTTAGGGTTACTGTGTAGCTTCTTGAACTTCCTAGTCGCTGAGTTCCATAGCCAACCCCACTGTCCGTGAATTCTGTACTCTTCACCTTTTTGTTTCCATACCTATAGAAATTAAAATGGTAGTTAGGTAACTAAATGATGACTATATAAATCGTAAATGGGTGGATTAAAGATTATATGATAAGTTATCTTATTTTTCTGCCTTTTATCCCGGCGAGTCGTAGAAATACTAAGAGTAGACTAAGGGTTCAAAGGAAACTATTGGGCCGTGGCTAGGCTAGAAATCCGTTACTAATATTCCATATCAAAGTCATGATCACCCCAGTAGCTTTGCTAAAAGTGACCAAAGAAATTCAATATCATCAAGGTTTTGGTTACATTAAATAACACATATGCATATTATGTTTAAAATTACTTGAGTTATTATATACTCACTTGATGTTTCAATCCTAGTGAATACTTGACGAAGTTATAAGCAGTTCTATATCTCTCTTCTTCTTCCTCTTTCTCCTTCTTCTCTCGCTTGTCCAGCTTCTTCCTCTCTTCTCGTTCCGCGGCCGTGGTCCTCATCAGCCTCACATGACCCAATTGCTCGTGCCAAACTTGTACCCATACGAGGTTTTTGATACACGCCTGAAGGAAAAGTTTTAAAATTATAACTGGCACTGGGCAAAAAATCCTGAAAGCCGGAGTTTCTTGTTGGCTCTTCTCCGAGCCAGGGCTTCCGAACCAACGGTAGAATTTCAATGCCAAGACACAACCAGTGTCAGGCAAATGTTTTGACTTTCAATGAATGTACTATACTTGTACTTATATTGAATAAAAACATTTGACTTTGATACTGATGATAATACGATGACTTTTCTGCGAAGTTTACGTGATTGAGATAAATATAGGTGTCAATATAAACTTAAGTTTAGCTGGCAAAAGTTGGATTAGATTAGGTATTGTCATATTGACACTTTATCTATAGGTATAACAAAAAAATGTAGTTTTGTATCACGTAATATTATGAGGAGATGTATGAGTGTCACTGAAGAGAAAGTGGTCTGTCAGGATCGGGACAAACCGTGATCTCTGCCTAGGGGTAGTCTACATTGTACAGGGAATCAGGCGTGGTGAATATGTATGTAATATTATAAAGTACGCTTTACTTGTACTAACAAGGAGACCAAACCTGTAAGACATTACTTTTTACATGTATTTGTTTAACATACCTGTAAGACGCATAACGCCCTTGAGAAGTCTCGTGGGGTCTGACACATCTGCACGGCCTGTACCCATGGCTTCCTGAGCAATGGCCAGTTGGGATGCATGAATTGCACCACTATACAAGATTCCAGTTGCAATAGTGTCTGCCTTAGTGTATTGATAAATAGGGTTTTAGTTGCTGAAAAACAATTTTAAATTAGTTTTTTATCATCATAGTTTTCAACAAAAACTATTTGGGTAATAATCATCCTAGAATATATGACATACTGAAAACTTTCTACAACAGACTTGTGTGTATAAAGAGTATGTTGGATGTCAATGAAACAAAAGTGGTGTGGTAGAAGTGAAAACACCAAGGACACGTGATCTGTACTAAAAACGCGTCATTTGCAAGAATGTTAAAATTCTTACCATTTAGCAAGCCTATCCACTTGAAATCCTGATTGCAAGTCAGTGAAAACTTGTGGGCCATGTAACGTTTCTTGTCTCTCTCTTCATTTCTCTGCGGCTTGTTTAATGCCATAGGATTAGTTGTGTACTGGTTCACGTAGTTCTTAAAGGCATTCTCGTTGCCCAATTTGAATGCTCCTGATGATATTTGGAAGGATTTTAACCGTGTCAACCTTTCTGGCGCTGAAAATAACATTACAATAAGATATGGCTGACAATTGTATATTAGGCTTTGAATTTTATATGAGCATTTAAAGAACATTTAAAAACATTCAAATAGACTATCGATTTAACTAATGAAACTAGGGAATTTTGAAGTACTGCATAATATTTTATTTACAATAACTATGTTATAATATTATAGACGGACACTCACCTCCCTCAATCTTCTTTACTGGTTTGATTTTATTAGCGCCATTGAGTTTGAAACGTCTGGCTTCATCATCATCTTTAGAAGCCATACTGTCCTGAGAGACATCATCACTGGAGACGGTGACTTCATTGCTCACTTCACCATCCGTCACCATTTGTGAGTCATCATCACCTTGGGTCTCATCTAGTTTAATGCCATCTTCAGATTGCATTTGTTCATCTTTTTCCTGCCTTTTCTTTGAGATATTAGCATTTTCTAACTCTAAATATGACTTACGAATACCTTTATATTGGTTGGTTAGTTGTTCTGTTATTTCCATTTGCCTAATTATTTCTTGTTTTAATTCGAGAAGCTCCCGTACTAGCGGCGCCTCCATTTCTTTGGAATCTAGCATGTTCAACAGCTCTTCAAACTGCAGAACACTTGAATAATACCATACTTCGCCATCTTCTGATTCACTAGATAGAAAAAAATATAAGTTAAAATATTTTTTTCTACATTTTTTTGTATAAATGGTTTATGCTCTAATGGTTAATGGTTTAAAAATGTGTTTTTAGTCTTTAACAGATTTATTTATTACTGATTATACCTTATCCAAAGGTAAGTTTCCATATGATGATTTTCTTCAAGAGCAAATAAATGATCACCCAATCAAAACTGACCAACATTGCTAAACTAAGCTTACTAACTAAGCATAATAATTGGAAATTTTACATATCTATTAGTCTACAAAATTGAATACTTACATGAATATCCTGCGTGCTATGAACCAATATTTCCTTCCATGCCGATCAAATCCAAGATGTTCATGCCTGCACAGCAGTCCTTGTTTCTCAGCATCAGTTAGGCAATCAGTGACACCAGGTGTCTTGTGTTGCTTACACAGAGCACACTGCCAGTCTTCCGTGGGGACATCAACCAATGGGGGATCTAAACACTCCAGGTGATAAACTGCGGGACATGTCTCACAACATAATAGGTCCCCCAGTCTGTGGCAAACACGACAATGGTCATCGTACTGCATAGGAACTGAAAGAAAACACACACTTTAATATTCAGTTTTTCTATGAGTGCCCTTCTCCAAAATTTCAAAGGCATGTTAGGTATGAGTCACTCGAAGCCCTCGTTTCACTACATAGACAGCAGCCAATGTGATAGGTAGTGAATCCTATATAGGCACTGGCTTTTCCCATCCTGAGGGATAGGCAGAATATTACCCAGGGATGAGCAGCAATATCCTTGGGTATAGTAAAGTGCAAAGATTGATTAGTTATTAGGGTGTCTATAAGAACAGGGGCCTTATTCTAATAATGCATTTTAGGAAGTATATTAGTTCAGCAGTGATACATACTACTATATACTTATAGATAGTACTTCAGTGACAGTATTTTGAAACTTTGGGTACTCCACTAACAACTTTACGTCACTGAAGCACAAAAGCAGCAGCAAAAAAGCTACTCCACTATTGTTTTGACAGCTTTGTCAATGCTCAATCGTAATCATTCATAACAACATTTTCGTAGATTGATAGTCTTGAATTCAATCCCTATTCAACAATAGTTCAATGAAAATCTATGTACTTATTTCATATTATTTCTCAGCAGGCATATAATAATTACAAACTCATACAAAATAGAGAAAGAGGATAAAAAAGCCTAGTAGTCACATGTCACATTGGTCACACCTTTTTATTGGTCACATGGCAGATAAACATGCTATCTGGCACAAAGTGGCTTTGCTGTGGACATTCTACATGCTTTGCAATATCAGAGAGTGACATACAAATTATGGACTTCCCTGTTACTGATGTTATGATTATAAAGTCTATGTTAGGTTTTTACACAGGATAACTTATTTTAGTCCCTCATTCTTATTTTAGTCACAGAATAACTTATTTAATCCTTGTCCCAGGTTATTCTGAGTGGTAAATGGAATGCTAACTAGCTGCCTTTCTTCCCAGCATGTCATAGAACGCAACTAATGGACTGCAGGCACAAGGAATTGATTGCGATGCGGGCTAGCAACCAGTCACATGTTCTATGACATAGTATCCCAATATTTATGATAAAAAGGGGCCTAGGAGATATTATATGTCCAAGGTTCAGTCAAACACGTAAGAGATTGAATGTGTGCATATGTATTAACTGTTAAACTGTATGTGGTATGATTTAAATACACACAACATATTACAAGTAAAGTTATTGTATAACTTTACTAATAGTAGTTATCATTTAAAGGATAATCAGAGGTTTGAGGGAATGTACACAGTAATAATAATAATTAACAAAGTAAATTGAAAATTACCTTCACTCAGTAGATCATCTCTCACAGGGTTGGTTATTAAAAATTGATTGCATAGAAACTGCAGCACAGCAACTCTGTCTTCTACAGATGCAAATGGGTATTCACTAGAGTTCATTATTTTAACAACATTCTTATCAAAAGATTTATCACTTTCCACATATATTCTTAAAATTTCAGGCCAAGTCATTGCGTCTAACAAAAATAAAGTTATATTTACACTATCTTTATGATCTAAAGGTCCAAAGTGAGTCTGTTGAGCATCCTCTTCTCTTAACAGTGCTTTAAGTAGCATTGTATGGATTTCTACTAGTAAACTGCTTTGTTCTTCACAGCATAATGCCGCACAAAAGTCTTCAATACGAAAAGGTGACAATCGCACTAAATGCCTAAAGCGTCTTAATATTTCATATATACTGACTACTTGTAAGACTAAACTTTGAGGCATTATTAAATCATCAGAGGAGACTGGAAGTTCCAATGCTGGAAGTTTCTTGTCATCCTGTAGCCACAGCGGTTCTGGACTAGGAGGTCGCAAAACTCCACCTCCACCTTTTTTAGGGGTGCCCCCTGAAGTGCTATAACTACTAACAGAAAAGTCACTGTCACTGGCAGCATCACCACCACCACTAGCTTCACTAGCAGAATCACTAACTCGTTCCTGTTCAACTTCTGATTTATCACTATACTCATCTCCAAAGTCTGACCCATAATGATATTCAGAGTCATGGTCATCAGCTGCATGTGGATTATAACCTCGACGAGAAAATGAATTTGATAACGCTCCTCGTTTGGTTTTTAGGCCTCTTGTTTTACCACGATTTTTACGGGCACTTCTTTTACTTACATCGCTGCCCTGTGGTGAAGATGCACGAGAAACTGTGGGTGTACTGGTAAGAGAACTACCACTTACATTTGGGCCTTGTAAATACTTAGGTTTTTTCAGTAAATGATACTGAAACTTACGTGCTTTCTCAAAATTTCCGGATTTAGGTGGCCTACCACGTTTTTTAGACCCTCTTCCACTCATTTTCCGTGTGGGTTTTAATTCTTGGTTTGGCACAATTATACACGTTTACATAGTTCTTGTTTACAAAACACTAGTACACAAACAAAAATCAAAGGCATAGGTATCGTAACAAGACTGATCATCACAAGTATTGCAAGCGCGTCGACGTTGTATCACTGCAGGACAAATAGTTGGATTAGCGAAGACTCCAAATTCACCGACAATAAACACTCACTAAGTCACTAACTTTGTAATATTCATCATAATCAAAATGTGTATGCAATGAGTACATTGCTATCAATTTATCAATTTTTTCGTAACGCTTTGGATGCTCGATTCTCATTGGCTAATCACTATAGGAGCATGTCGAAGAGCCAAATCGATGTAGAACAGTTTTTACAAATTTATTAAATTGTAAACATTCCAATTCACACATATAAAATCAAAGAATTCTTGAAATTTTCAAAATAAACGTTCTTTGATAAAATGCGTATTGTTCAAAAAGCACTTTTCCACAACTTGATTCGCGTCGGCAGCCATATTGGATTTGTAAAATCAAAAAGGAGTCAACTGTGTGTTTGTTTTTATTGTAATGTTACTCTAGACCTATAAATTAGCTGATTTGTGATACACATTAATAATTTTTCAATTTTTACTTATCTAATGGATAAAACAATTACGATACTATGTATTACTACTATTAATGAGTAAAGAACGGAAATGAAGAATATTGATTTGCCTTGTTGTATTGGCAAACATGTAAAAAAGAAGAGTCCCGCTAATGTCACTATGGTGATATAGACTCTGTACACTATCAGTTAAAACATAAGACTATTACATTTTCTTCTCAAACTAAACGTTTATAAGTCAAGTTAAACTAAAAGTTTTGTAAGTAAATTGAGTATTCAACGTATGAAGCATTTGGTATGTGGATCTTGTTTTGAGATAGCAATTTTAAAATTGTTACTAGCGACTATATTCAATAAAAATACAAATTAAATTTTCCAAGATAGAAAAAAATTATGATTTTGGCTACGTTATTCCTATCTATGCATAGATAGCGAGGAGCTGTCCTATTAAATTATTCCCTGTTTGGAGGAGTCCAAAAATATTGATGGAAACTGAAAATAATTAGTAAAAAAAAGTAGTGTAAGTTATTTAAAACAGTGCAAATCATATATCCAAATACTATGATTCTCAATAGTCTTTATAAAACATTATCAATCTCCTTTGACCTGCATAATAATCTTTTTGTTTGGTAAAAAGTGGATTAACGTATAAATAATCTTATCATCACTTTTCACACTATAATTATTATTTATCGTGTGAATGTAACGTAATAAATTTAACATACGAATATTCTGTGCAAAAAGGTCCATTCGGTCAAAAGCAATTTATAATCATCAATTCATTCAAAGTTATAGTCAGTCAGTCAAATACAGTCAATATTCGCGTTAAAAAAACAAACAATGGAGTTTTTGTATTAGATTTCTTATTGTTTATTTTTTCTTTGAGTGTAAGCAAAGCATCTAGAAATATTTATAAAAAGTATTGTAACATAGTTCGGTTCACGTGTTCTATCTAACCACCTAGAAGTGATTTAGAAGGTTCTGAGCCTAAATTATTAAATATTACGTTTCAAATTATTCCTCATGTTGGCTTCAACAAAAAATATTGTTGGTCGTCTTGGACGATTGTCCTCATGGTTAAGTTTTAAAAAGACCGAAGAGAAACCAAAAGAAAAATCTGTTTTGCTCAAATATATACTGATATCAATAGAAGATGTGATATTATGGAAAGCATATCGGTTTTCTGCATTGTTTATTTTATTTACAAGTATCCTGTATTTGTAAGTACCCATAATATTTTATATTAAACTACTTTCTGTCTCATATATTTATTATATTCGTCTAGACTAGTTCTAACCTTTTATGTTTATCTAGCTTATACCAACTATTATCAATTATACTAACTTTTTTATAAACAGGTGTTAGGACAAAGGATTTTCATACCCAATATTATGACCCATCCCAGGGTTGTAGATAGACAATTTTATAAACTCTATGTACATATTCTTAATGCAATTTAGAAATAGTTTTACATTGACTTATTTGCCAAATTAGTGTCACTCTAGCTTTTTTAATCATGTCCTAGGATTTTTTCATATCTTAATTCTGTGGCCCTAAGTGTGATGAATCTTTAGGTTAAGTTTTAAGGCACATTTAAAGGAGTAGTTTTTAGCCAGTTTAACAACAGCTTTTTAGTATGAATTAAGGGTTGGGTTTTATCGCTGGTAACTTGAGATGAGAAACTTTCTTGTCTGAATGTGCCTTTAGTCCTAGGCCTATCAATATGCTGGATATAGTTATTCCTAAATTGTTTAGTGATCTTTATTTTAACAAGAAGTTTTATTATGAATTAATTTTATATTTCAGCTTTTATATTAGTTTAGATATTAATTTCCTGCAATTTGTGATACATGTGATATTTTTAATGGTTACAATTGATGCTTTTGAACAATGGCTAAGATACAAACACAGAACGAGCTTATTAAAAAGTCTAGCCGGCAGAGAGAGTGAAGTAATTACAACTGTTGCGATAAAGCTCAATACGTACATGCGTAATCAGTTGACGTGTTATATGCAGTTACGGAAAAACAATCAAACTAAGGTAATAAGTTAATGGATGTTTTGATATTTTATTTGGCTTTTATGTGAAGCATACTAAACTGAATTTTACGAAAGAAGACCTCTCTTGCTTACTAATATTTATTTATTGACAATATATTTTCTTTCAGGCCTTCATTATAGCAAATATTGTTTTTGGTATAACATTTATTATTGGAAAATGTATATCTGGATATGTACTTGTGTATCTCATCATGTTGTTTTTGGCTACGGGGAAACTGTTCATGCCACAAGTATGCAAAATGCTCAACAAAGTGAGACTTAATGCTGGTAAGTGAATGAACAACTTTAAACAAATGCTGTGGTAGAAATTTAACACCTTTACCTATAACACCTTTACTGTATAGTATTATATTATCTGTGAGTATTATATTATCTGTGCCTTTACTATAAGTTCACTTAATGCTTATTCTATATTTTCTTTTTATTTATTCTTCTGTATACGCATTAGTCTGCACCTTTACATGGGTGCTGATTATCTAAAAAGTAATTTTGATGTGGCTATGAATGTACTAACTTAGAATAGTGAAAAACCTATGACTATTCTGTAAGAGAAATGGTCATAATGTGGTTATTAATGTACTGATTTACAATGGTGAAAAATCTGTGACTTGTGGAAGTGTATGTATGTAATTGATATATTCATGGCCCTAATCTTATAACATTGAGTTTCAATTGATGCCACATTATCCAACTGTTGATGATTGATTTGATCATATAGTGTTGTATTTATAATTGACAAATTTTATCTACAGAATCAGATTCCGAACTTGAGGCACTTATTCCGGTGCCATCAGATACGGAGTTGAAAGACCTATGTGTGGAAGTTGATAGCCCCAGTGTCAAGAATATAGAGTCATTGGGTAAGCACATGTTTTATAACATTAATTAAATCTAAATTTTACTTTAATTATAAGAAAATGTTTATAAGACTCGGTTTAGGAAACAGTAGGTTCTGGGTGTGATCTGCACTACATACATACACAAAACATCCTTTTTCATGTTGTCAGGGAGATTAGCCTTGATCTATGACTAAAAGTAGAAGAGCTACAGTGAGGAAATCTGTTTAATTTTTGTCTAGTTAAATTATTAAAACAATGTAGGAATTGCAAACATAAATTTTTATATAAAATTGTATATTTCTATTATTTGCTCTTATTTTTATTATGATATTCTCTTCTAGATGCATGGAAACCCAATGATATCCCCATTGATGATAACAGTGACAGCTCTGAGAGTAATTCTTTACAAGCCAACTTGAAAAAACTTGATGTGGACTCTTCATCCGACACTGATGATGAATATATACCCAGAGGTATAGTTTTGATGTCTTATTATATTTATAAACAATATGGTGACTACATATTTACTATGGTTTATGGAATATATTTTCTAGGTTTAAAAATTGATTGAAGAACATTAAATTAATGAAAATAAATTACTGGTATTTCTGAAAATTACATACTTAGATGATAATCTCTTAATAGATTTGAAATTGTATCTATATACGTAATTACAACACTGACATAATTATATGGTATCAGCTTCTCCCAGTTATTTTGACAACATATTAATTAAGCCTTAACTTTTGAATGTTTGTTACAGTTCGAGAATCTGAATTGCAGTCTACATTACAAGTGAAACCTGAAGAGTCATGGAGTGACACAGCATTCAAGTTATTGGATGCAGTGAAAGGGACTAGTACCGAAACGCGTGCTGAAGAAAGACGTAGGAAGTCCAGTGAGGAATCCTCGGATGGCTTCGAAATCATAGACCGAAGTGATTTGTGAAAACTATTATGTAATAGACAGATGATCCAGGCTTCTATTTACCTGAGCTATAATTACTCTTCAGTGTCTTTATAGACATGTATGGAATGTTTATAATGCATCCTGGCAATAAATGACATAACAACCCCCAATAGTTTTCTACAAGTGCTTCTGTCGACTCGAAAGGGATTAAGTGATGTGAATGTATGTTGCAGTAAATGTCTCCACTAAAACTCAACTCATTTAGATGCATTAGATCTTATTTCAGTAGTTATTAGGTAAAGAGGTCTGGATTATTAACTCGATGCCACTGTAGTTTTTAATTTATCGTAAGGTACTCAACAAGCTCTAACATAAGCCATATCGAAAACCAAAGATATAAATTGGTTAAATGGTAATGTGATTGCAACATTAATAAATAAATAAAATTGCATTCAAAGTAGAATAATTATTGTCCATTGATTTTTATTGTTTTTGGTGTCAATTATCTTTTGCTTAATTATTTTTGAAAGCTTAAATAAATGTGAATTTAGTGGTTATTCATTCCCGTAACTTAATTTTCTGTTGTGGTAGTTATAGTGATAATTAAAGTTCCCAGGTGACTATTTTATTTTCTGTGATTATAAAAGTGACTCTTTCATTTATTGTTTCATGGTGATTATGTTGACAATGTATGAAACACTTTTCTCATACTTCCAGTAGTGAATACTTGTATCTATGTAAAAAAAGATCTTTCAAACGTTACCAGATATTTTCTTATAGTGGCTAATAAATGAATTCCTAAACCTTTATTTTAAAAATAATAATAAGATACTATGGAAGGGCGTGGTCATTTTAATGCTTTCTTTAGGTGAAATTAAAAACAATAAGTACATAAATTGTAGAATTTGGTTCATTTACTATAAATATCTATGTTTTAACGAATAACAATCAGTTTATGTACAGTTTTACCTTAAATTTTTACTTATTTTATACCTTAAATAGCACCCATATTGAATTTTAGATGTACCAATCTATCTAGCTGAAACTTAATCACAATGCTACGATCCTAGGAGTAAATAAGAACTAAACAGGCATACAAAAATCTTGTCCTAGATGTCCAGTAACTATATCTTTGTGGTTCTTCAAAAACCCAGAGTGTATAAATTTTAATTGTATTGAAAATGTTTTTATATTTTCCTGAACTGTTTGCTGTGCATTCAAGCACTCAAATATCCCATCAGAATGAATCATGATACTTAAAATATTAATATACGAAACAACTAGACCATGTCCGATTATGTATTGTATTAGTTTTAAAATATGAGTACTTAATAGTGTATGTGTCAAGGATTTTATGACGGACTCATTTAGAGCAATTTATTTATACTTACATCAAATTTTGTGTTAGAATATAGATTGTGCAAACTATGCAGTGTTTTCTTTTAACATAAGTAATACACCCTTGGAGGGTACATACGTGTCTTAAGCATTGCGCCGGTGAACATTAATCGCTTATAATCATTTTGTTCTATAATATTTTGCAATGTTTCAGCTATTACTACTTTGAATCCTACTTTTTTTTAAAACAACCGAGTATTAACCACACAACAGTAACACTAAAATATTTGGTAAACATGAGCTTATGAGACAGATGTTTACAATGCCAGGTGATCACTTAAATTTGACTACCCTTCAAATAATTACAAACGTGTCACTGTTTAGAACAGATCCTTGCCTTTCAGTATCCCAGAAATTTCATTACTTACAACCCTCCTTTCATTCTCTTGTGCTTTGATGATATTCATAAACTCATAGATATTGTGATATATTTAATAGCCTTAGCATTAACAAACCGATAAGTCATAGTTGCATCAAGATTCTGTTACTACTCTGAAACAGTCAGGTCTCTACTCACGGCAAGCAACCTGTCACCATTGTTCCATATGACATCACAACCCCCCAATATTCACACTATAAAGTGGCCTACGATATGTTATCTTATCTTCCCCGAGGTTCTGTTTTAACCGTAAAAGGAGGACGTGAATGTATGTAATACATTAACTCATTCGACGCCGCCGCGTCATTTTTCAGCGTCTTACTAGCGGAGCCGCCATACAAACGGTCGTGAACACGCGAGGCGTGTCCGCGGCTCTGCGGCTAAGAAAAAATGGACACGCCACGCGTGTCCACTGGCTCTGCGGCAAGTTTAATGTTTCTAAATACGTTAATAATACATTGTGGTAGTTTATTTCCTTAGTTCTGTTTGTGCAACGAAAGAGAAGGTTGTGGCAACAGTATAGTGATTTTAAACCAGGAATTATGGCGGAATATGGATATTTAGTTAAATAGGTAAATTAAATATGATGTGATTCTCAAACTTACTTATATATTATTAAACTTATAATATTTTTTTTGTTTGTATAGTATATAAATTATTTACTCATCTATCGACTAAAATCACTCAGAAACATATTATTGTGTAAGTACTAATATTATAATAAACAAGCTAACGTAGTGAGTTTGATGGAAAGTTAAACAAACTTTTAGAACCTCTGATCGCATACTTAAAGTGGACACGCGTCGCGTGTTCTTGGCATCCCACAAGGTATTCGTTTTTAGTATAAACATAACTTCTTTCAAAGTAGAAACCGCGTGAATATATGGTTATTCGTGTGGTAAATACCATGTACACAAATTCTTATTAAATTTTTTCATGTACTTTTCGGGATATAATCGAAAACTTATGGACACGCGAGGCGTGTTGTTGGCTCCGAATGAGTTAAAGTCTAAAATAAAAATACACTGTTTCAAGGGTATACTTATTAATTAGAAGTCTGATAAGATTTATTAAAAATACTTAAATTACAAATCATTTTCTAGCATAGACATTAGTTGTCTGTGTTGTTTTTTCAGTGCTTGTAATCTGACATTCTGTAGTGAGTTTCTGGCAACCAACGCCTCTAGCATGGGTCGAGACATCTGAAACAATTACCAATAAGTCATTATCGTTTATAATTATTTGTTTTAAACTAATATAAACAGTGGAAATGAACTTATTACATTCAAAGACAATAATGTTACTATAGGTATGATTACGTATACTATAGGTGATAACAGTGGCAGTTTTCGTCTGCTTAGGTTGTAGGCGCAATCCCATTCAATGTAACGATTGTGTGATGTAAATGATGTATTGATCAAATAGTCGTGAAGATCTTTACATGCGAAGCTATCAACTGCACTGACATGAGCTTATCATGGATCCCCATCAGTCCCCGTCCTGACAAACCACTCATATGGCGTACGTAACCACCCTTCAACCTCACGTGACTAAAATGTTGTACATTATATCCTAGTCAGAGGTTTAGCAACCAGAAATATCCTTAAATATGTATGTTTTATATGTTATAAATAAATAAAAGAAAGACAAACAAAGACAAATGCGTTATTTATGAAACAAGAAGCTTTATGAATCATTAACAATTCCAATTATAATTAAGTAAGTTTTTGTACCTTTTCAACAATATGTCCTATAGCAATAGTTTTAACAGCCGAGTTGTGCTGTTTGAGAATGATGTCATCCACATCTGTGCTGCCAACTTCTGACCTAAATGCTTCATCTTCCTCCTCTTTGAGTATAGAAGGAAGTTGAGTTAAAATCTGAAATTAAATGTAATGTTTTGTATGACTACAGAAGAGGCAAGGAAATAGTGGCTTATGTCACAAGTGATACTAAGATATTTTTCTTTGCTACCTGCCACTTTTCAAACAGGGAAGCAAATTCGTTTTGAACATTAACTTTTAAATAGACCTTACATACATAGTTTGACCCACTATGTAAGTATATTTTATTGTAATGAAACAAAGTGCAGTAGTATTTGTCAACTACCTATCGACAGGACAGTATAACTGCCTTGCCAGCAGTTCCATGAAGAAAACTATTGTAATTAATACTGGTCAGTTAACCTTTGACTACTCCAAAAGAGATTATGTTTATTATACCAATGTGTGTTTGTTATCTATTAAGACTTACTTTAAAATTAGTAGCTGTAAGGGAATCATTCCTGTTCACTATTTCCATTTCAATCTCACGTCTACTTTGACTGGATCCCTCACTCACTGATTGAAAGCATGTGATTTGAGTCTGAAATTTGAATTTAACAGAGTTATTAGAAAGCAAGAAATGTATATTTATTAGAAACGGTTGAATTGTCCTGTGACAGCTTTTCTTTACATCTAAAGTTGAGGCTACAACTTATTGCAAGATTTCGTAGGCAATGTATAGACTTACAATAATTGAACTTTATATGAACAATATATGAAGAAAATCTCAGGTAATAAATCAGTTGTGTGCCAAAAATTTAAATTTGCACATAGTATAAAAATGTCTTGCTACAGTAGCTACAAATTTTAACATATCAATATTTATATGAATGCTCTAAATTGAAAGCTTGCACTACCACTGCTTCTAAAGGAATAGTAAACCAATACTTACTGATGGTGCTTTGGTAGTCTGATCAGTGAGGTAGACAGCAAATATGACACCAACAAAACTTGGGTCCATTCTCTGGTACATTGACTGAGTTGCCAAGTCTAGAAATTAAATGAACACCATTTAAACATAACATACACTGACATCCATAGATACTTATCAGAGTGGATAGAACTTCAAAAACATAATATTTTTTTAGTTAACCATTATATACTTCTATAACAACACAATATATAAAAAACTTGTAAACTTTTGAGTAATCAGACATATGTGTGTCCCTTTCTACAGAGACAAGCTTTTGAACTAATTTATAATAAATTTGTTTTTAATTTATAAAAACTATTTCAATAACATGTTTCCTATAGGAGTGGTATACCATTGTGTGAATTGCTCTATTGGAAATAGACTTTCAAACAAATCAATGCAAGTAAGATGAATGTATTTAAAATAAACTTACCAACATGTGAAGGCCACACTGTGATATGTGGATGGGAGTGGTACCAGCCAACCACCCTTAGTGGACGAACTATTTCGCACGCCAGTTCCTCAGCCTGCATAGTAGCTTGCACTAGCTGCTCCTCGGATATTTCCACTCGGTCAGGTTTTTTGTCCAGCCGTCTCAATATTACAGAGGACTCAATTGATACCATAGTTCCATCATTATGTACCTATAAATGTTTTGTTACTAATTTTGTTAACTAGTAGTGTATTAGCAAAAATAAAAAAGTAATTGAATTTATAAATTGCAACTAGGATGTAAATAACTGCTATACTTTGCTGGATAAATATTACAACCCATGAAGAGCCTAGTAGAGGTAGATGGTTAACATCATGAGATCAAGATACAATAATATTGTCAACCCTGAACCAAAGATAGTTTGTAACAATGTAAATATTCGGATTTACCTCTCCAATAAGCAATCCCATTATTTCCTCTTTTTCTGTTGATAATGCATGCTGTATGCATACGAGTGCGACGTCGGTTGATAATAACACTTTATTCAACATAATGCACTCTTTCGGTTGCACGTATAGCTGTTATTTTTCTCTCGTAGGTGCTGTATAGATTTTGAACTTTTGTGATATGAAAACAAGTTTATAATATGCTCATGCTTTAATTAAATAGATAAATATGAGATAAATAAACACAACTATGAGTAATTCAACTTGTTTACAAAATATATCCAAATGTTTTCAATTTGTTTTTTAAATAATTACAAAAAAAAATGCCTTTATCGAGATATTGTGTTTGTCAATAATATTGACTGCATAGCGATATTCATCAGTCAGTCAATCTTGGTCTGAGGTCAATACTTAGAGTACCCGCCACATAAGGTGGCAGTTGGAGGCGTCGCCACAGTCGCGTAATCCAGTGTTGCCAGTAAACACGCCAAAACTAGCACTCACTGTGCCATACGGCTCGATACATTATATTGAGGTTTCATTTGTAACGATCTTTGGTTGCAGAGCTATAAACTCAAATAAAACAAATTAATATACCAAAGTCAAAAGTCAAAATATTTTTATTCAAAATAGGCCCTATCATAAGCTCTCTCTGAAAGTTATTTTATGATCTAAGTACAAATTAAAAAAACTATATATTGACAAAAGGAATATATATGAGTGAAGTGGAAGGGCGGTTACGTAGGGGCCGGCCTAATAAGACATATATGTAACAGTCAGATAGACGCTATATTGAAAAAAGGTGACGTTAGGAGTACCTATAACCGCCGAGAGTGTATTAGAGAATGTATGAATGTCAATGAAGCGAAAGTGGTCTGTCAGGATCGGGACAAATGGGGATCCGTGATCTCTGCCTACCCCTCTACAGGGAATCAGGCGTGATGTGTATGTATGTATGTAAAAAAACTATTTCAAACATGGCACTGAGCATTGTCTTTACATATTTTCACCGAGGTTAGTTCACCAACCATTTCGGCTGCTCAAGATGCCACGTCATGAAGACCACGACCGCTCTGATAAGAGCGTAACGATTGAGAAGAAGAAGTTCAGCGGAGACCCTTGGAGAAGAACTAACAAGAAACTCCAGAAATCAATTTATTATAATCACCCTTAACAAACATAAAAATTACAAAGAGTGGGCAAAAAACACAACGCTGGTAATACTAAATTTACCTTTCATACAAAATAACACGCAATGGCGGAAACGTCAAATTTAGTTCCAAGTTTGGCTACTGCCACCTTATGTGGCGGGTACTCTATCACTGTTTGTCAGTTAGCAGCCGTATATTCTCTATCAGTCAACAAATTCTCGCAGTTGCGCCGCTGCAGGCCAGGCACAGATAGAATTCGATTTGTTTGTTGTGTGCGGATATTTGTTAAACGATATTGCAGTAATTGGTAAATAATCCCAACTACTATTCAGATCAAGATGCT
This sequence comes from Leucoptera coffeella, assembly GCA_030578115.1. Taxonomy (NCBI): domain Eukaryota; kingdom Metazoa; phylum Arthropoda; class Insecta; order Lepidoptera; family Lyonetiidae; genus Leucoptera; species Leucoptera coffeella. The sequence goes on from JAMBLF010001266.1 coordinate 38,787, forward strand.
AAAGAACTTGGTACATCATGGATATAAAAATGTTATCAATCAGAAATCTCTTCGTATAAATAGTGGTATGTATTTGAAAGTTTTGGAATAATATTTGTTATTATGCGCTATTTTCATGTAAAATAATATTTAAAATTATATTTAGATTACGCACTCGCATTATAGTCTTGTTTAATTTTAATTAATCTTTTATTATTTTATTACATTCTTAAAAACCAATAAAACTGTCCAACCACTTATCTACGATTATGTATCGTAAAAGAACCGTACTCATTTTATGAATCTATATAATTTTATTATTTCAGGAAATAGGCATTACTCAACAGCATCTTTGAAAGAGCCCGACAGGCCGAAAATCTGTACAAATATACCTGGACCTAAAGGACAAAAGCTATACAAAGATTTGAACGATGTTATGGTAAAAAATATATATTTATTAATCATTATGAAAAACCAATTTATTCCCTTACGAATATTTGGATTTATATTTGTGTAAGCTCTATGGGATAGTTAGAGACTTTAATGACCACAGTCATCATATCACTGTGAAAATGTTTACACTACATAGTCTAAACTCAACATTTCTTTTACAACTTTTTTAATTAAACCAACTATAGTTTTAAAATAATTTTAATTACCAAATTGCTAATAATTTGCACATTTGCACATTAATGCTCTTCAATTAAATGATAGAACATAGGATAGTGAAAAACACTATTGGTGTGGTCATAAAGTTGAGCATCAATTTATTTATCAATACTAAATATACAATTCGGTATTATTTAATAATAATCTTAAAGGTGTTTAAAGGGATATTATTTCAATAGAGATACTCTCCATGCCATTAGTATAGTAAATTTTATTAGCTCTGCAATACCTGTTTATTAAAATAATGTGTTTTATAAAAGTACCTACTGAATGTTTTCAATGAATACTGATTAATACCTAGTCAATGACAATCTAAATGCCTAGGTCAACTGGGTCATTTTGCCAATACATTTCAATAAGAATATTTTAAAACTTATTAAATAGGTACTTGTTACTAAGGTTAATTAGTTTGACATCTATGATAAAAATAACATGTGTATAAGAATATATTTTTAATTATATTAAAATTTTAAAGACTTATACCTAGATTAAAATGCTAGTAAATGGGAAATCCTAACAATTATTTTATATATTGAAATATGGTTATAAAAATACAAGCAACAATTATACACATTATTGCTTACTGACAGTACACACTAAAACCCCTGACTCCCTGAATAACAGTTGTGCCAATTACATATTATAACTAGGCCTTTTTAACTTGTATAAATTGGAATTTGGGGCTTGTTTTGCCTTTAATTTATTCAGTAGAAATTATGTAATATATTTCAGCGGATTGGCAATAAGTGTTTTATTGCATTGGTTTAGGTCTTATTTAAATCTTCTTAGATAATATTTTTACCTATGGTATTTGTTCTTAAAATATATGAAGTTAGGAACTCAATGTTACACACATCCTGGCCAAACAACAACAAATAACAAGGTCATACTTATCAAGCATGAGTGATTCAATTGATAAATATGCTGAGATAATAAATTTCAATTGATGCATGTTATCATTCAGTTTCTACTTTGATTTAGATAAAAGTATATAAATTAAACTTTATTCTTGTACTGGGAGGTTTTTCCATATGATTGTAAAAGATTAAGAGCTTATGTAGATAGTTACTAAGTGCTAGACAACTAAGTTTATTTTATACCTATCTAATGTAGACGTATAATTGACGAATAACTTTTCTGTCTTCTGTTTCATGTCGTAATTTGTACGTATAAATATACACCAGACATAACTACTTGCAGAATTGCAGCCGTAATTCGATTTTTTAATTTGATTTCAATATTTTGTAGTCTAGTTCCGTCTAAGTCCATTCTAGTCGTGTACGTAAAAATAATGCTAATTAGCTGTGGTTATTCCCGGCATGTTGCAGAAGGCGATTGACTGGGTAAAGGGGAAGGGGTATTCCATTGACCTAATGGGCGATGGGCTAGCAACCTGTCACTAATTTTCCATATGACATAACCATAATTTTCGTGCTAAAAAGGACCAAGGAGATATTATCGTGTACTTACAGAAGTGTAGTGTAGTACGTGTACTTACTTTCAGAAAGTAATTAAAAGACGTGAATGTGTATGTATAATTATCGGCATCATATTACAAAGCATTCATTTCTTTGTCGAGATTTAGGCATATGTAACAGATTCTCATCAGAGCTTGCAACTTTTATATAATAGAATAATCATTGACAATTTTCATTCTAAGATTATATATTTATTTTTCTAGCACGCTCAACAAGTGCAGTTATTTGCGGACTACAGCAAATGCGTCGGAAACTACTTCGTAGACGTAGATGGCAATAAGTTCTTGGACACGTATACCCAGATTTCTTCCATTCCACTTGGCTACAGCCATCCTGACTTGATGAATGTCTTTACTACTTCAGATAATCTGGTAAGCACATACATGCATATGTACATAACGTATATTGACTCTTCTATTTGTCAACAGGATAATTAGATTCTCTTGGCTACTTAAAAGTCATGATCACTGTATTAAATATTGAATTGGTTCGCCTCTATCATGGTGTAAGATATTAATTTTAAGTATATTATAAGCTTCTATTAGCATTCTATGGCCACCTCGAACCCACGTGTCGACCAGATAGTCTATACTCAATGTGACAGGTGGTATGCAATGACGCCATTTACAAGCACTAACTATTACCTATTCAGGAAACAGGTAGGTTTCCTCATGATATTTTGCCTCACCGTAGTATTCGACGCATTTCGTATGTATTTTTATTACGAAAATGTACATAGAAATTATTAAATTTCATTTCCATTGGTACATGCTCAAGCGGGATTTGAACCCTGTAGCCACTGATACAGAGCCAAGCCCCAAACAACTGAGCTACGTCGAATTATAAGTTTATATTATAAATTAGCGGAGATGGCTACGCGAACTCCTGACTAGTGACTACGGGTCTTCAAGAGTATATATGTTATGTTACTTTACATACTAATGTTAAAATAAAATATCGAAATATGGATTTGACGTGTAACTCTAGACCGAATTGCCTGATATTTGCTATATTTATAATTATCTATAAGTTATGTTGTTTATTTACTTAACATCTATTATATAATATTCCAGCACGCGTTAGTAAACCGTCCAGCGTTAGGCGTGTTTCCCCCACAAGATTGGCCTCAAAAGATGAGGGACGTCTTCCTCTCCGTAGCTCCGAAGGGACTGAATCACGTGAACACTTTGATGTGCGGCAGTTGCTCCATAGAGAACGCAATGAAACTGGTCATCGCTACTTATGATAACAAGATTAAGGGCAGAACGGACTTTACCGAGGAAGAAATGACCTCTGTGATGTATAATAAGTCACCTGGGTCGCCCAAGTTGTCTGTTATGACGTTTATGGTAAGTAGATTTCGTATAAATAGTTCATACATTCACGTGAGCCGAACCTCAGAGCCTTAGCCGATAATCTCTCCTAGGTCACTTTTTATAAGAATATTGGGGCTGCGATGTCATAATAAAACAATGTTGACAGTTTACTAGCCCGTTACCCAATAGATAACATTGACCCCTTAGTCCCTTAGTCGCATCTTACGACATGCCATGCATGGAAAAACAGCACCTACTTAGCATCATTTTAACTTCACAAACTAGCTCGGGACTAAATAAGCGTATAAATAGTACGTGTTTATATTTGTAACATATAGTGAATAGTATGAGTACTTGTAATATTGGTTCAGGTTTCCATCTCAGCCATCGTCGAGGTAGTAATTCTATGGCCAAGCATGAACCCACGTGTTGACCATATAATGCGACAAGTGATAAGCCATGTCGCCTCTTGCAAGCACTTACAATTACCCCTTCGGGGAACATGTAGGTTTCCTCACGATGTTTTTCTCACCGTGGTATTCGGTGCATTTCGCAAATGTATTTTATTGCGATAATGTATCCAGAAATTCATACATTATAGATTTTTCTCCATATTGTTTTCAGGGTGGTTTCCACGGCCGTACGATGGGCGCCTTATCCGCCACTAGGTCAAAGTACATCCACAAGATTCAAGTGCCGGCTTTCGAATGGCCTGTGGCGGATTTTCCCCGCTACAAGTATCCCCTTGAGTGTTTCGAGTCTGAAAACAAGGCTGAAGATAAAAGGTAAAGCTTGCGATCTATTTATTTAATAATCTCTACATAGTATAAAACAAAATCGCTTTCTCTGTCCCTATGTCCCTTTGTATGCTTAAATCTTTGAAACTACGCAACGGATTTTGATGCGGTTTTTTTTAATAGATAGAGTGATTCAAGAGGAAGGGTTATATGTATAATAACATCCATTAAATAGTGGAGTAGGCTATATATTTTATACCTGTGCAAAGCCGGAGCGGGTCACAAGTAATAATAATAATATCCAAAATAATTGAAAGTATGATTAATAACTAACGGGACTTATCGCGTATGTTTTTATATAATAAAGTTACCTGTATTTAACCCGACGTTTTAATTGAAAGTATTTGATTCAAGAGAGATGGTAGGGAGTGGTGGTAATTATAATATAAAAGCTGTTTATTATGTTGCTCAAATTTATGTTAATTGTAATCTGTTGCGATTGCTATCAACATGAAAATATGTATGTGCATTAATTTCACTTCATTGAATTGACCAGTTGGTTTGGCCATTAAGAACATGTTACTAATATCCCATTTAAATACCAACAAAAAACCCTCTAGTACTGTTAAAAGTACTATAGGAGATATTATGTAAAAAGATGAAATTACTTATACTCTTTTATGGATAATGATTTGCTCCGTAACTTTTATACTTCTGTATTTGCCAGGTGTTTAGCGAAAGTAGAAGAGTTGATAGAGAAGAACAAGAGTTGCCAACCTGTGGCCGGGATCCTTGTGGAGCCAATCCAATCGGAGGGCGGCGACTACCATGGCTCCAAGGAATTCTTCCAAGAGTTGCAAAAGATATGCATCAAGGTAACTAAGAGTTAATCTCTGGAAATAAGGCCTAAACAAAATAAAATATAAAAAGGTCACTACGTAAAAAAGATAAAAAACTATACTTTCATAAACATTAACTCGGGTGAAATGGTCAAAGATTTGCGTTAAGAGATCATTCATTGTGGAGGTAGTAATTCTAGGGCTACTTCGAATTCGATAATTACTTGTTAGAGATCAGGTAAGTTTTTCGTAAACGTGCATAAATAAATATATGGTAGTTTTAACTGAGTTAACAGATTTATTATTTTATACCCTAATTAAAAGGGAAAATTTATAAATATGATGTACCTTATTATTTTGCGATAGTAAAATGACTTTCTAAACATAATACATAAACATCTTCCATGATAATAAATTATACTTTGAAGTATGATTAAATAAAATTTTTAAATTATTAATATATAAACATCTTCCAATATAATTACTAATACTTAGAGTTACGTTTGAAACGAATTTCAAAAGCACCTACAATTATTTTTCCAGAACGGCATAGGCTTAATAATAGACGAAGTGCAGACCGGCTGCGGTGCTACAGGCAAGATGTGGTGCATGGAGCACTTCGATCTGCCTCAACCGCCCAACGTGATGACTTTCAGCAAGAAAATGCTCTCTGGCGGACTCTACTTCACGAGTGATCATAAGTAAGTGTGAAAAAGCCTTTAGAACAATGCTTGGTAGTGAGTGTGTTTAATGCGTCTTAGACTTGGAAAACAAATTGATTCACCTGTTTTTTGTCGTTAATAATGTACATTTATATTATTTACGAACACGTTAGTCATAAAAATCTTATAATACCTCAAGGATTCTGGAATCTTAATTCATGGACTAATAAATCTGATGGTTAAATGTAATTCAATTTCTATATTTACAATCGTTTTATATCACGTCACGTGAAAAAAAAATTATATTATTTGTTTCTCTATTATTCCACAACTGCCTTTTTATATTAAGCGTTATTGTACATTTCATCTTTCAATTAATAATTGTAAACTAAAACTGATAGTCTCATTTCACCTTTACCCACAGACTACCTCAAGGCTACCGCATCTTTAACACTTGGATGGGAGACCCTAGCAAAGCCCTCTTAGCCGAGGCCGTCGTGAAAGTCATTAAAAGGGACAATCTACTGAAAAAAGTACAAGAAACAGGGCAAGTACTGATGGACGGGCTACACTATCTGTCCAAACAGTATCCGGATGTCCTCCTTAATGTGAGGGGCAAAGGCACCTTCTGCGCCTACGATATGCCATCTGGCGAGTGCAGAGAGAAACTTATCAATGAGTTGAGGGAGAATGGTTAGTATTCAAATACATACATATACAGACATGTCAAATATTGAATGGGTACAGATCATGAATTGGTACATAGTTTTATTATGGCTCTGTTGATATTGTATTTTGGGATGGATATAATATCTGAGTTGTCTCCTTCAAAACTGCCGGGGATTGACATGAATAATGAGTAGAAACAATGTTTAATGTCCATTAATATATAAGAAATTAAGTTTTTACTTTTTTGTGAACAAAGGATTTGGGTTTGTTTAATGTCCTGACGGGATTTTCAATGTCTTGATAATATAATGTTTTCTCTTTGGGTTTAGGTTAAACATAGAAAAATGAAAACTGGTTTTCTAAAGTCGTGCAATTTTATTTTTTGTCATAACATCTTATTGACATTACGTGCTGTACGAGATATAGTTTTTGGTTCGTAAAGAGACATTAGTTTGACCAATTATGCCAATCGGTGCCATGTTGTGATAAATGAAGATACTTAACATATAATATAATAATATATTATATTACGATAACGAGCAAGTATGTTCGTAATGTGTTTTCTTTAGTTCATTGTATTATTGAGTAGTAATGAATTTGTAGAAATTTAAAGTTGGTGTAAAAAAAGAGCTGTCTTTTCTTGTAGATGTACATGTAAATTGTAAATTACCTTTTCTATTTTTAATAATAATCGAATACAACATAATTATCTAGGAGAGTAACCCTTAGTTTCATCGTATTATTATTAATCAACTCACGATTATCATGTTATTCTAGTGTTATGTTTAGAAAAATCATTCATTAGACATAATTGTTTCTATTTCCAGGTGTAATAGCAGGTGTGTGTGGAGAAACGACAGTTCGTCTAAGACCAGCTTTGACATTTGACGAGAAACACGCAAACATCTACTTGGATATCCTGGAAAAAGTAGTGAAGACATTGTAAAGAGGATTTATCTTTGATTCATTGTTATAGCTAAGATTTGCGTGTCATTATGTGTATCTATCTAGTCTTGATCTTTTAGTTATATTTTGGAAATACGTATTTCTCGAACAATCCTCTTACTTGGCTCAACCGTTGTACCAATTGTATTAAGTTTAATACTCAAAGGATTGGAAAGCTAGAAATAAATACGTATCTTTTTTGTAGGTATTTTATATTTCCTAAACTGTTATGTTCTTGTTATTTCTTATACGCACAAGGTATTATGTTGTATAAAAAAGATATTGTATCGAATAAATTTCGTTATAATGTGTTTTACGCGAGTTATCTGTGAGAGCTCAATTTGTTTATGAATGTGCTTCTTTGTTTGTATTTTTATATAACCGTTTTTCCTAATGCATTTATTCTTAAGTTCCTTAACCGTATTACTACTTTAAGTTTAAACGTATATTTTTTATACGTATCTATAGTTTAATCTACTTATAAAAAGTATATACTTACTGAAATGATTTATACTACGTTCTGCTAATGTAGCATTTCTGACTAACGTTAACTAAATAATGGTGTTATTTTCTGCTTTACAAGTTTTATTTGAAGTATTCTATGGTGCATTGCAGTTTCACAATAGTGTAAAAAACAGTGTAAGAATAGGTTAAATCTAACTCCAATCGGTGAGAAAACTTCTAGACGTCTTTGTTTAGTTCGTGTCTATTAACACCGATGAACTTATCATCTATCATGTTGGAAAGTTAATTCTAAGTGTCAAAGAACTTCGTAAATCCTACGGTGGTCTATGTAACCTCTGAATACTTATAGAGGGATAAGCGTTAAGAACAATCATAACGCTTAGTCATTAAAGCTCTATTTCGTAACACATAAATATGTTTTCTAATATAATTTAAGATAAATGAACTATGTATTTATTATTATATTTGTCATAATGGAAGTACATCTACAAAATCTTTATACATTGCTATTGTATTTACTTTTGTATTTATCGTGATTCTCTTAGTACAAACTTCGTATAACTGTGATTTTGTATACTTTTAACTTTGTTCCTTTCGCTATCGAATTATTTTTGTATTTATTTACTCGTACTTTTAGTTTTAATAAATTTTTTTTACGTATACAGTTGAAGTATTCTCTTATACAGTTGTTATTACTCTTGCCTACTGAGTTGCAATGTTAATTTGTACTAAAATGTATTCGCACTCTGGATCTCAATGTCATCCAAGGTCAAGGTGTAACACTATTCTTTGTTTGTAAGTATTATTAATCATGTAATCGTAAGTTCTATCGATTGCCTATACCTTACAATGAACGTAGATCATTTGTGTCGTGTTGTGCAACTGTGTTGTTACGCGTGTGTAGAAAACAAATGTCTTCCAGATATATACATAATTGTGTTAGCTATAAGAGTTCGAAATAAAATATATGTTCGGAACAGTACTGTTGTTTTTCATAATTTATACATTTACTACCTATCCATGTAATTCTTTATCGTTATTTCATACAACACCTTCACAATTAACACAGAACTAAAATTCCTTATTATTATTCATAATATATCATGTTGTGGGAGACTACAATATATATCATAATTATTATATTAGCATGATGGCCAACTTATCACCTATACATACATAATAAACCTTTTAGTCCCTCAGTCGCCTCCTTAAGTATGTATTTGATTTTTTCAGGTATAGTAGCCGGTGTTTGTGGGGACACGACGGTTCGTATGAGACCGGCACTTACTTTCGAAGAGAAGCACGCTTGCTTATATCTTGAAATGCTGGAAAAGTCATTGGAGAAAATGGTTTGAATGTTCTATATTAAGGTATACCTATTGATTTAAGGTGCCAACTTAGCTAAGTTTAATATGGTTATTAAATTGATGATACTGGATATCAACAAGTTTATTCACTATGATAATTAGATGATGGATAGGCAATTATACCTATTGTAGTTTTATTACCTTTAATTTCTTGATTGTGTTTATTTATATAACTTTGTAATACAGAATGTGCTGTAGTTTGCTTTTAATTAAGAAAAGCTTATTTAATTAACTTATTCTAGTTTATGCTACAAATTTTATTAACTCTATAATTAAAGAAGACTCATTAAATTATGTTATTACAATTTAAACGTCCCCATTATACAATTTTCATAGTATTGTCATAGTCAGCTTTGATAATATGTAACTAAATAGAACTATACAAATACAAATATACAAAGCATCACCGAGACACAGATATAAGAATACTATCCTAGTTCTAGACATTCCCTGACCGTATAGTAGGCATCCTGATTCGGCCATCCTCCTAAAAGTTAATTTCTTTTGAAACTATTGTACGTCGTAAATATGAATACGCTCGAAATTCGAAATATGTTAATCATTCATGGAAAGAATAATAATAGCCTAAGCTGTGATTAACAGGATTTAGGATTTACATATAAATTATATTGGAATAGACATTATCGATTATCTTCTTGGATTAACGAAAAGATACATTATGCTCGTAATCTTGAGCTCTGATAAATACGAGTATACGACCGAACAAATTCGCCAAATTCCCAGAGACAATTAAAAGTAAGTGTTACATCTTTTGAAATGAAGAGTGTATTGCAGAGTTGGCGCGCACTTCATAAATATACATACCGACTTCACTAATAGAATAACGCGTATACTCGGCACATCATTCAAACAGCTTGAGCCTCTATTTCCGTACGTTTATTCTCGCAGCAACTATTTTAGCGGGAAACTACGAATATGTACGCAAGCGGTTTTCCTAATTATAACTCGATTCCTGTGTGGTGTCCTTATTAATCAACGTGTCACTGTCCAGGGGTTTTTCGAAGTCAATTTTTCGTGAACGCATATGACTGAGTGCGTAGGTTCGTTATGAATGACACCAATATTCTTGCTGCTTTGTTTTCACTGAATAAAGCTTAGAGATTTCTCATTACTTTTATTAAATCTTTTATAAATAGGTAATATCCCAAGAAATGAGTTATGAAGTAACCCGCAACATTTACGCGTTTAGCTCCATACATATTTTAATCATCTATATTTATTACATCATCTAAAAATATTCAACATACTTACATACAGCAACGTGACATTTTTTGTGTAACATCTACTTATTCATTTGATTATTTCGTAATTAGAAAACCTTACAAACACGTTGGTTTATGATATGCTATAACGTTTTATCAAATCAAATCTTTAATGGCAAGATATAATAATAGAAATAAGGAAAGGTTATTAGCCCTTCGCCCAACAGATTCCGTAACGAGAAAAGTCTAAATATGGAAGAGAAGAGTTACCTATAATAAATTTGTAAACAATTTTGTATCAATTCATTAAAAAAAATTCTTCAGATAGTCTTAATCGATACTCCTAGTACTAAGTGTTGCAAATTATTTGAATGTATCAATTTGGCGTTTGTGACCTTGTATGTACTCGTAAAAAACACCGTACAATGCATTTAATTAACTTCTGGTGCTTAAATGTGAGGCCAATTATTGCTTACCTCAGCTTTTTGCGAAGGATATTATATATACATTAGGTAGTTCGATAGATTATTTTAGCTAGTACAGCTATTATATTTATTAGGTCAGTATAATATTATCTATGTTATTAGTAAGCTTTACTTCCCACGTTATTTTCGTGTATAAATAAAATTTACCTGTGTAGTGATAAAAACGTTGACTAGTTACTGAAGAGGCGGGATAGTGTCTCCATGAATGACGCACGCGGACGTGGTACGAGCTCACACATATAAAATATTCGTTGCTCAAGGTGAAACGAATTGATGACCACTTGTTTCTTATTCCTATTGTAAACAGCTCAATTAGTTTGCAATTGATATCGATCACTTGAACTTTGCGTTATCTTAAGTAGCTGTTTAACGGTATACACTCCAGACACTACGTAGCATATCTAGCCACGTAAATGTAGTAATAGTTTTCCGATATTAGCAACTAGTATCGATATATTTATCCGAGTGTTTTCCCGCGTTTTGGTTGGTTAAAGTATGAGTCAAATAATGAAGTCGTGTTGTTTAAATATAAAATTTAACTGTTAACTTCTGTTTTCCAAATTTAGTTATGACAGAGTAGGATTAGATGTATAAGAGTATATTTTATTAGCAATAAACATACTCTTAGTGTCACGATTAGAATTCGGAATTTCGCCGAATAACATTTGACCTCTCCATTTTTGATATTAATAATACAATTATCTCTATAGCCTATGTGTAATCGTGTCTGAGTCACAACATCTCAGGTATTTATAAGTTTGTGGTTCTTGCAATCAATTTAGGAAAACCGGTAACAGTTTAGTCACGACTGGAAATCAATAGAGAATAACTCATTAATTCTGTAGACCTTCCAGATTAAACTGAAGGCTATACTTTTAATGCGTGTGCTCCATTGGTACTGGCACAGATATAAGAAAACAATAGTACTGGAATATAATTAAGTAACACATCTACTTGAATACTTGAGTGTTAGTGTTGAATTCCAACACGTTAAAATAAACGAGAGTAAAACGTAAACAATGTGTCTAAAAAGAAAAGAAATGTGCCTTATCTCCAAACACGACTCCGTCTTACTCAAATCTGGTATAAATTCGTAATAAAGAAAGAATAACAAAACATGATACCTGTGTCTTGAGATTACTGTGAGTATAATATGATGCTTTTCGATAGTTAGTGAGATCAAGATCACAGCCAACATGACCATTGGTGAGATTGCGACACTAGTGGCGCGCTTGAAATAGACGTTCCAGAAATATTAAAACATTTGTAGGTGATTTCTCTGGGACGTAATTTAACGCACTATGATTCTGTTGGTTCTTTCTTTCGTGCTCAAAACATGTTTCTCTGCATTTCTCTCTAGGTACCTTTATTAAACGAGCGGGGGAACTTAGGTTTACCTAAAAGGCACTTGCAGTAAATCTTGTTCTTGTTAGTCATTGCGTTTCGCTGCGGAGGTTAGGCATTGTTCTGATAAGCCAGCTTCAAGCCTTACCGTATATGTACCGAAAACTTAGTGGTATTGTTTGGTGGCTATACACGGACACTTGTATAGGCGCATTATCTCTAATCATTAGGCGATACGGGGCCGTCTGACCTAGATATGTGTTGCTGTTGATCAGAACATGCAAATCCATTTGATTCAGGATGAAAACTCAGCTAAAAATTAAGTTACAAAACATTCATATCAGTTTTGTCATGATTATCAATCGGGAATTTCTATAAAAGGTCTTTAATGTCATAATGAATTACATGAATGAATTAGTACAAGAGTTTACGATAAATAAGAAATTAAATTTAACGTATGTTCTGTTTTTATTTCACGGATATTATAAAGCTTATGATGAAAACACAACCACAGGTATAAGAATACTATATTACACGACTAAGACGTCTTAAAATGTAAAAAAGAAATTGGATGAATGGTTGTATTTTTACTAAAATGGCCTAGATTTTCGGTTAAGATAATGTTGTTTTTGGTAGATGGGTACGCAATTAGTGGGCAGAAATAAACGATTAGGTCAGTCATCCCTTCTTCCAAAAATAGTCGACAGTTTTACACATCCGTTTTGTTGTTTTAATTGAAACTAGGTAAAGTAACCGTAAAATTATATCCCTCTTGTTTTTCAATTAGTACGAAATAATAAAAAATACAACAGCTCCTCTAGCCCACTACATCAAACAGTCAGATAGTAATCAGTTCTTAGACAAACATAACATTACAGAAAAAAATATCAGAACACGATTATCACAATTGAAAAATATATAACTTTTTTAAGACAATGACGAGTAGAAAAGCATTTAATAAAATGCATTAAATAATGTCATGAACATTCATTAAATTCCAAGTGCATGGAAACACAAACTACTAACTTTAAATATCGCTATTCCAGCAGCACATTCGTATCAGCTGTAAACGTTTTGATTGTTTACATTTGCTTGTTTTTGGTTGTAACCAAAACTTCCACTCCATGCTCGGCCATTTAACGTTAATTTGTGGTCATTGTCACGTGTCTCATGACAACTACATTTCACTTGTCTTCGCATCCATGCTTTGCAGTCAACAACCTATTTAGAAATAAAACACGTTTGTTGACCTCGTTGACCAGTGACCTATTAGCAGGGCAAGCACACAAAGCATAGAGTTCATTTACTGAATCGCTACTAGAGTACCCGCCACATACGGTGGCAGTAGCCAAACTTGGAACTAAATTTGACGTTTCCGCAATTGCGTGTTATTTTGTATGAAAGGTAAATTTAGTATTACCAGCGTTGTGTTTTTTGCCCACTCTTTGTAATTTTTATGTTTGTTAAGGGTGATTATAATAAATTGATTTCCGGAGTTTCTTGTTAGTTCTTCTCCAAGCAACCTTTGATATGATTTCTCTGGCAGCACTTCTGATAATTTTCTCCTCCATTTTAAACGGTTTTACCACGAATAATGAATTAAATCGAATCAAGCACAAACAGTAAACAACAACAAAATAACACCCAATGGCGGAAACGACAAATTTAGTTCCAAGTTTGCCAACAATATCGTCACGAAAATCTGAGATGCAAGAGTGGCTAAGAAGCAAAAATCTTTATTTTGAGGATAGCTGGACAAAGCCACTTTTTACCGTTTACCACGTTAGGCGATAGGGATCATAATTATTGTTAAGGAAAAACTGGCACACTGCTCACTTTCTTTGTAATCTTTATGTTTGTTAATTATAAAAATAATAATCTTTATTGTTGTTATACTTAGATCATAAGATAACATTCAAAGAGAGCTTGTGATAGGGCCTATTTTAAATAAACATATTTTGACTTAGATATATTAATTTGTTTTATTTGAGTTTATAGCTCTGCAACCAAAGATCGTTACAAATGAAACCTCAATATAATGTATCGAGCCGTATGGCACAGTGAGTGCTAGTTTTGGCGTGTTTACTGGCAACATTGGATTACGCGACTGTGGCGACGCCTCCAACTGCCACCGTATGTGGCGGGTACTCTAAGCCAAATATTTAAGGCACGATTTAAAATTGGAAATACGTTGAGTGAAAAGTTTTTTTATACTGATAAGTAAAACGTTACCATAAATTGCAATAATGTTTTTTTTCATGATTTTTGGTACCTCATTATAATTAAGTTTTTCTATATTTTATTTTAAAGGTTTTCAAGCACATCTTATTACATAAAACATGTAGGTCACTCATTTATTGCATTCTTGTTTCATTGATTCCCTACAAGGAATTTATTTTGCATATTCTAGCAATAATTAGGGTTCTAAATGTATTTAGTCTACAAAAGGAGATCTTAATCAACATGGCCTACGCAATTCTCAACGAGCAATGTAAACTAAGTTCGTCTAAATACATAAGTTTTACGATAATGTGACTTCATTACGCGGCTGGATAATGCCTTGACCTTTTATGTATATCAAATTAAGCACAAGAAACTTTGTTCTCCCAAAGAGGAACAGTACTGACATCATCTATAATTTTGTTTACATTTTGTTAATATTCTCTTATCAAATTTAATACATTTCTGCGTAATGTAATTAATAACCGTCCAATCACTAGTGATGAATAATGTGGTTGTACTATTTTGTTTGTGTTATTAAAACTCGAACTATGCCCACGATTCAAATGAGAAGATTTCGCAAACTTTTGTCATCATTACTTTACATTATTCACCAAGTAACGGTTCACAACGACATGATTAATACCTGCTAGTATATTGTCATCAAGAGAAAACTTCTTCGAAAGGCCAGTGCGCGGTATAGAGGTCAGTCGATTTTACTCATTATGACTCATAAATGCACAAATTAGTACGGACAGACGAGGTTCACGACCGCCTTTACGAGCGACGTCATGTTTGGCTTATAAAAAGAAAAACTGCGCATGTGCTCCCGTTGGAACCAAGATATCAACAACCAGACACAACAATGACAACACAATCACATTATTAGAAAGTCTCTTCTATGAGAAACCGGGAAATTCGTTGAACATTTACTGCATTGTTGTACTCAGACACTTCACGTATTACATATTGCATAATGAAAAAGCGTCAATGGAAGATAAATAATAAAAACTAAACATCAAAGCAGACCAAGCACATTTCCGTTACCTGTCTACTTTCTATTCATTAAAAACAGTAATTTAGTTAGACAGTCGCGCGTCAGTCGGCCTACATGCAGAGTAAGTATGATCAATTGGTCACGAATCGTCATCAGCTTTCATTGCCAAATCGTCCATACAACATTACCTTGCGGTCCCTCACATTCACTATTCGGAGAAATGCAAAATTAAAAAGCTGCTTTGTGCTACATTTTCCTTTTCAATGTGAACCTCAAACAATATCGACCTACGCCTTTATTCTTGGAAAAATATCTACTTATAACTCGACATGATTAAGTAACAAATTTTTTATTGACGTGATCAATTATTTTAAAATCTTAATGTCCTTGTATAATAATTTAACTCAATATTCCATGTGAATAACACTCCGATACTTGAATGATGCAAAGGGTAATATTACTGAGGTTTCCGATGTTCTGTGTAATATGACAAAAAAACTGTAATGGAAAATTAGGACTCACAAGTTTCACGAACAACTAGGCAATAAGGTGTCCCATTATTACAAAGTTACAAAAACGGAATTTAAATCAACTTTTAACCATGTTCAAATCGCTGAAGGATGTACTGTGTCACCTACATTCTCTTTGAAATCGCAAAGCAAGCACTTAACTATTTTAAATATTTAATGACCACACAAGTTTCTCTGAAGTGGCTTGAGCATTAGTTTCAAATACAAGTCTAGATTCACCGTTACATTGAGCATTTGAGACCTGTCTTGTACAAGAGTTACTATTAGATACTATTGTATTAACTGTCCTATTACTAACCTACATAGCAGATGATTATATACTATGTTTAAAGCATTGAGGCCAATCACATTAAGTATTTTGTAAATTGTCATCATTTGCGTGAGTAACGAACTTCTACTTTTCCTGCCTTTTCCGGATATGAACTCAAGAAAGGGTCATTACTAGGGCGTTTACCCCAAAGGGTCGTAAATTTATAGAATTTGTTTATAGTGGCGGCGTACTGTGCTAAGCGCGGAAGGATAAACGAGTTCAGGTTATAATTGAACATACAATCGGCACAGGTAGAAATGTGATACATCATTTAATCTTCTAGTTATTCTGAGAAAAGAAATTTGTTTAAAATGGCAGATGCACCCAACGTCTTTGCCAAATGTTTTTGGATTAAATGTATGTATATGTCAAAACTCATTTCACTTTTTATTTCTCTCATATTAATATTTATTGCGACGATGTACCTATCTGAAAAGCTTTTGCACATACTATATAATAATATAATATATTATTATATAGTATGTGCAAAAGCTTTTCAGATAGGTATGAGTAAGTACTACTTACTTTAATCCCTTTCTACGTAGACAGTACTTATAGGATAGTAATAACATCTCCTTGGTCACTGTTAGCTCTATTTTTAGGGTGGAGATGGTATTAAAAAGGAACATTGGTGACAGATTTTTATTCCTAAGATTCCATTGACCCCTTGCCTTTAATTACAATGTACGCGACATTGAAGTGAAAAGCGTTCATAAGCTAAAACGTGCGTAAAACGAGAAAGCATAGTGCGAGATGTTAAGGTAAAGGTCAAAACAGCTCGAAAGGGAATGGGCTGTACCCTAGATGCGTGTAAGTGTTTTCTCCCCGAGGTCAAGTTGCTTAAGGAGGTCTGTTGGGCTTATGGAAAATATGATAAGTCTCACTGAACAAAACTAGCAGTTTTTGAGCGAAAATCGATTTTGAACATAGCACATACAAACTCTCATCACGAAGGATCTAGTTAGAAATTGTTGAACAAATGTATCTATCTATGAAAACATAATATTTTAGCAGTTATTAGGAATGTATTGACGTTGTTGTGTATTGTTACAAGGATGGTTCTTCATAGCGATACGGTAACGAATGTTGGGTCGATACATTTGCATCACAACCTTATATGTCAAAGGAACAGGAGCATATGTTAGAAAAAAATTAAAGTTACTTTGCTTATAAAATGCAATACTAGTAAGAACTAATAAAGTATAATGTAAACTATATTACATTTTTTACTGTCTGGTAGAATTACGAGAATGTATCTTCGCTCGGATTTACGAGTTCTACTAGTCGTACAACGACGAATGAATCATAATTCTCGTATTCAGACTGAGCCTCATGTATTCGTATGAAACATACTAACAATCATTAACCTAAATTTTATTTCTTTTATCAATAAAGACTACATATCGCATGGTATACTATATTTAAGTGCTTTGTGCGGTTTGTATCTGATACGGTGCTCAAACTTGACATAATTTTCGTTACGTTTCTACGTAAATATTGGGTGAAGGGCATCGCGAGAACGATAACTAATGCAAATTTACTTTTTAAGAGAATTCTAACTAGTTAATATAATTGATTTATTCCATTGTTAATTGTTTCTTATTTCAGGAGAATAATTTATTGACGTTTAAAACTTGATTTTAAATGACGTTCTGGGGAGTTTAATACGTTTATACTTACAGCCATATATACATCATGGCTTTTCCAGAATGTTTACAAGTTACTGTGTCCATCTTCCTTTAGATAGTGTTCTGCGTGGCAGTCAGTGCTATGATCTTGAGGAGCAGGACAGTTAAAACAGTCCCCAATGAGACGAATGACCAACTGTGCTAATAATACTTTCATCCTTAGTAATGAACAGGTTCCATTTAGGAATTTTACTTCACAGTAGAAGCCTTATATTTTTCTACTAAAATATCCATCTAAGGAATCATCTTACAACTACTACAGGATTAACTTTATCTGTCCGGACGATTACACTAAATGCAGAACATATGTTAAAGTACACCAGTGTAGTATTATATTATCTGTGCCAGTGTGTAGACGTGTTATTATTTTATAATGAGTCAACACTTAACATCTAATAACGTCATAAAGTCGGAAAACCATATATGTATCACAAACTATATCTTGAAAATAATATAATAACACGGTTTGTCATCCATCTAAGGAATCACCTTAGAAATACTACATGATTAACTTTATCTGTTCCGTACGATTACTCTAAATACAAAACGTATGTTGAATGAAGTACACCAGTGTGTAGACGTGGGAATGTTATAATTTTGTAATGACTCAACACTTAACATCTGAGAACGCCATAAAGTCGGAAAACCATATAAGTATCACTATCCTTGTCTTGAAAATAATAGAATAACTGAGTTTGTGTGATATCCTGACTGAAACTTTGGCTAGATATCAAATCGGGACAAATAGGGATCCGTGATGTCTGTCTAACCCTCTACAGGGCATCAGGCGTGATGTGTATGTATGTATGTAACTTTGGCTAGCCATTGACTGCGTATGGAGCAGGTATCGTAATGACAGCTGAAGAAGAGTAAAAGCTAGTGCCGTTTAATTAGGTCTACATTTACTCGTTTTTCATTCACCTATGGAATATTTTTACGATACCTTGTAAGTCATGCATTAAATGTGTGACTTGAAATTATCCAATTGAACTCTAAATTTGGATTGGGATAATTTATCAAGTCATGTCTAGAAGCCATGGCTCTGTTGTGTATAGAAACCAAGCGAGTGCCAGATTGGAGTCGGCTCGGGCTGAGAGCGAGCACTACCTAGTTCCGTTCGTGAATCAGCCGCGGGTGGGCACTGGCGGGCAGTCTATCGCCGCCGCCAACGACGTGTTGACGCCGCTCTCGCAGCGACTTCGAGCGACTTTTGCCCGTTCAAAAATCGCTTGTCTATTCTTCGCTATTCGCTGCCCACTCAATCCTAGCGAAGCCCACACGCGCCAACATCCAAAGTGATATAACGACATGTAGTATAGAATCTGAATTGTAGTGAGTGTATTGGCCATATGTGAAAGGAAATTATAGTAAAAGTGATTGCAGTGTTTTTCCGTGTGACATATAGTGGGATTTGAAGGACGCTGATACAAATAAATCACAACATTTTGCGGATATTACAACTATTTTTGAGCTGCTGCGTACAGATTGTATTCTAGAAAAATTATGTCACAATATACTCATATGCACGAGTAGATCGAATACGAATCTGAATGCCATAAAAGATTTTTTAACGAATGTAAGTACATCGTACATTTTATGATTAATATAATATACTTAGTGTAATAACATTTACAAATAACTAGCGAGGATTTGAATTAGCATAATTACAATCATTTGGATATTTGTATGCAAATATAACGTAATATCGTATACAGTGTAGGTGTGGTAGCATTACAATTAAATCATAATAGCTTCGATAAAATCTTTAAGTAATAAGGACGTGGGATGCGTCGACACAAAACCCAGGCAAAATGGGAGTTTTATTTAGAGTACCCGCCACATAAGGTGGCAGTTGGAGGCGTCGCCACAGTCGCGTAATCCAGTGTTGCCAGTAAACACGCCAAAACTAGCACTCACTGTGCCATACGGCTCGATACATTATATTGAGGTTTCATTTGTAACGATCTTTGGTTGCAGAGCTATAAACTCAAATAAAACAAATTAATATACCAAAGTCAAAAGATTTTTATTCAAAATAGGCCCTATCAAAGTCTCTTTGAAAGTTATTTTATGATCTAAGTACAAATTAAAAAAACTATATATTGACAAAAGGAATATATATGAGTGAAGTGGAAAGGCGGTTACGTAGGGGCCGGCCTAATAAGGCATATATGTAACAGTCAGATAGACGCTATATTGAAAAAAGGTGACGTTAGGAGTACCTATAACCGCCGAGAGTGTATTAGAGAATGTATGAATGTCAATGAAGCGAAAGTGGTCTGTCAGGATCGGGACAAATGGGGATCCGTGATCTCTGCCTACCCCTCTACAGGGAATCAGGCGTGATGTGTATGTATGTATGTAAAAAAACTATTTCAAACATGGCACTGAGCATTGTCTTTACATATTTTTACCGAGGTTAGTTCACCAACCATTTCGGCTGCTCAAGATGCCACGTCATGAAGACCACGACCGCTCTGATAAGAGCGTAACGATTGAGAAGAAGAAGTTCAGCGGAGACCCTTGGAGAAGAACTAACAAGAAACTCCAGAAATCAATTTATTATAATCACCCTTAACAAACATAAAAATTACAAAGAGTGGGCAAAAAACACAACGCTGGTAATACTAAATTTACCTTTCATACAAAATAACACGCAATGGCGGAAACGTCAAATTTAGTTCCAAGTTTGGCTACTGCCACCTTATGTGGCGGGTACTCTATTTCCAATAATAGCTTTTCGTATTGTTGCCTATTAGAGCTGTGTCGACAAGTTTGCCTTGAACCAGTAATTCATCATATTATTCGAACATATTGCCAAATAGGTATATCTAATAGCTAACTATAACATAGGAACAGTTCATAACAAATTATTATTAGTAGGAACATAACTGAGTGTATGTCACATTATTTTATTGAACAGTGTCGTCTAAATGCCATTTAAATCTTCCGGTTAATCAGTCCATCTTTTACTTAGTTATCCATATCTTAGTTAATGTTCCTGGGTTGCCATAAAACAAGATAGTGAACAGTACACTTCTGCTCTCAAACTGCTGTTAATACCTACTACCGACCGACAGCTAGGATTACATTTTAATGATCATAATATATGCAGTGGATTATAAACTATTGAATGATTTTAAACTTCGTGGGGGACTGTTTTTTCTTATCACTTTTTGTGTAGTGGCTTCGGCAACGTAGTGTCACTTGGGAGATATTTCATCATGACTAATAAAGTATGTATACAAATAGTCTATGCAATCAGCCTCTAGGGAACGTATATCTTTCGTAGTTCGTTGATGTTCAGAATAATTATCTTTCTCTAGTTAAAATAATTAAGCAAAAGACGACAAATTTTGTAACCGGATTAGGCAAGCTAAAAATACGAGGAAGTCAAGTAGGACATAGTTTGCGACAGCGATAGTTACAAAAAAGTTAGTATCCAATAATTACTAGGGCAGTGATGACATTGATATAAAGTATCGGTGAAAGGTTGCTAATCCATCGCCCCGTGAAGTTCATAATCACAGAAAGGTACATGCTGTAAATTCTATTATATATATCATTATTTATCTAGACTACACTTAAAAATAGGTTTGTTTGATCAATTTTATAGTTAATATATTGATTCCACATAAACTAAATAATTTGTTTAAAACACCCGCCATAATGTTGTTTTGACGTTTGCAAGCCTCACACAAACGTCAAGTATTACTCACTTAGCAACCGTCGTCCATTATTTTTCTTTCATTCCTTTCAACACTCATCCATTATCTATACCACAATAGAACTTAGTTTAATTTCGGAGTGAAACTACGGAAAAACGTATAAAGTGAGTTTCCAAAGTAGTTATTATCGTTGTTTTTTGGAAGTGATTCATTGCATAATCATTATAGAACTGAGGGGAATAACAATTTATTGATCCTTGGTTATCACGGGTCAATCTTTTTAGGTGAGTAACAATCAGGTTGTCAATATTCCTGCTCGCTTCTTTATGTTTCTGGAAAATGTCGTTTGATTATTCCACTTAGTTCTGGTTAGTAACGTGTGCATCTATTCATAAATTTGTTATTTATGTTAAAAGATGTTGTGTCTAGGTCTATCAATCCACAACTTTTATTTGTAAACTAAAGAGTCGGCCTTGACAGTTCTAAGAATGCATGCACATTGCATCGTGTTGCTGCTCATTAAAGTTCCCATATCTGACCGTAATCAATGGAATACTACTGTGAATCTACGTTTTAACAATACTTCCTTAAGTTTCGAGAGACTGAAGGGTTTTTGTATCCTAAAGTTTTGTACACTCCATCAGAGACTACATACATGATATATCCATAATTTCTCATACCAGGTATTCCAAAAGATGAATTATGTCTGCAAATTTTAATTGGTTTGTTTTAATAGGATCTAAATTTTATTTCTATCACTATTTTTTATTCATTTTTTAGATCATCATTTATATTCTTATTTATTAAAATAGCGAATAGAAATAAAAGTAACATTAATAATACAACTTCATTTAAAATTATTTTATTATAAAAGTTAGTGTTTAATTCATGTGTCACATTGCATTGCAAACAAACTATTGTGTACTTGTGTATTGTGATCAGTATAAGACTCATTTTCAGCAGGTCAACTAAATAAAACCAATGTGCTAATAATTTTATTTATCTTGTGCAATAAAAAGAATCTGTTAGCTGATAGCAATCTACAAATTTACTCATATTAGATATCTCAAATCTAAATCTAATTAGGTATAATATTTTGTCTTATTATTCATAGTCTGTCTTTTGCTGAAATAGCTTTACAACAAGTTAAAACACAGACAGCCCATACATATAAAACAACAACAAATAAAACCCCTTTAAACACATTGGACAAAGTAATAACGACAATAAAATTGTTATCTGTTTGCTTATTTCAGATGTCCTTTGTTAGTTAAAAGCAGAATTATTTCTGGTTCTAAAATTAGCCGAAGGACTGCTTTGTGTCCAAAGTACTAAACTATTAGTATTATTATAGTATCTTATTTAAAATTAATTTACTGCAGATGGAAATTTGAGTATATTGTTCAGAATAGGTATTCAAAAAGTGTCTGTTGTCATTCTTCCGGTCAGAAGTTGATGTGGGGTGGCCATGTATCTTGCCCTTATGGATTTGTTTTAATGTGGATATATGAAACGTAAAATGTTCATAGTAAATGAAGGTTTTATTCAGTGAGCTAAGAATAATGAAATACAGTATTTTTTATCCCTCATATTCCTAACTCTTTTCTGTAAAAATATTTCATCTGTTACGTTCAGTAGCACCTACCTTGCCTACAACCTAAGTGGCGTTTAGTTTGTACATAATTGGTGACAGTGTTCTAAGAGAAACAATTGTACTATCACAGAAATACAGAAACATATTTCTCGCAGAATGTCATATACATTCAATCACATATTACCAAATGTTTTGTCTTTTTATGCAACATTGGATTCTTACTGATTGAGTTGTTGCAAGGTGTACAAATATTTTGGCATTATTTGTAATGTCCGCAGTGTAAAACAAACAAATGTGGCTGATAATACTAGTTACACATTTTATGTAAAAGATGTATCTTCAAGGTTTTTATAAATCTTACAATGTTTTTTTTATTACAGATCTAGCCCCTTCAAGGGTTGAATATCAACCATGGTCGACTATTACAGAACCCTTGGAGTGGCCAAAACTGCCACAGAAGTTGAAATAAAAAAGGCGTAAGTTTTAATTAAATTAACATTATAAAATGTTTCTATTAGCATTGTACACACAATTTTTATCATGATCAGTAACTAACGGGACTTATTGCGTATGTTTTTATATAATAAAGTTACCTTTATCAACCCAACGTTTCGCGAGTGTAAATGAGTGTAAATCGCGAATCTCTTAAAACTATAATTTTTATCATATCACTTGAATCTGAAACTTCTATGCTTGCATTACTCTCATCACAATGTTGCAATGAGAACAGAAACAATCTTGCGTTAAAAATAATTTATTAGACATTATTACACCAATTTACTGTTTACATTATGTTTATATGTTACTTCTCCTCAGTCATCTTGGTTAACTAATTAATTAAATTTTCTTTTACTCTTATTCTTAACAATTAACAAATGTCTTTCTATATGCAAATAGCATCTGTCCACATACTAAAATACAATTCTTTACAGTTACAGAAAATTAGCATTAAAATGGCATCCTGACAAGAACCCTGAAAATTCAGATGAAGCGAATAAGCGGTTCAAAGAAATATCAGAGGCCTATGAAGTACTCTCTGATGGTGAGTTATTTATATTATGTAACATTGTATTTATTATGTTAAGATCCTTTAGTACTTTGTAAAAAGTGGTATTGATTACACTAATAGTTCCAAAAATAAAAAAAAATTAGTAGTAGATATATACTTTGTTAAGTTATGTCACTTTTTTCTATGTGCCATAAAAATTTTTTTTTGTGTTATTGTATTTAATAGGGTATTTACTACAGTTCGAGTTAATATTATTATGTATATTTTGTCTACTATGAGTAACAGTAACGAACTTATCCAGATTAATTTAAGTGTACAGTTTGTACAAATCTTTGCATGATTAGATATATTTATACTAGAATGTAAAATGAATATTATTTTTTATTAATATTATAATACATTTAATATAATGCTATTATTACCTGATGTAGCTCAGTGGTTGGTTCACGAAAGGTATGATTTCTGCTAAAGTCTATTAATAGAAATCTATATTTTATTTTACTGCACTATTTGTCTGGATATGCAATATTCAAGACACTTGTACATAGTGACACAGAACATCACCTATCTAACATCAGATCAGATAGTTTCTGACTATCTGATTTTAAGTGGGTTTGATATGCCCCTCAAATATTACTTGATGAAATTGGAGATGAATAAACATATCTCTGACTACACCATGAAGGATAGCAGTTGTAATGCATATGTTCTCAAATTAATACTTAATTTTATTGCATACAGTATGAGATTACACTTCTGAAATTTATATAGTATAAAAAGCGCAGTCCCTTTTTTATCTATATATTTTTTATTAAATATATATCAATTTGTTCTCATTCAGATTTTGAAGAAAAATATTAGCTTATTTGTTTATAGTCAAAATTATACTCTGTATCTGTATTTGAATTTAAATGTATGATATCTAAAAATTATCTGTATTGGTATATTAACTTCCTCTTACAATCTTTTTGGTTTGTTAAATATTTATATGAGTTAAATTAAACAATAAAAACAATGTTTTCCTTATCCTAGTACAATATGTGGTGCATGGGAAGGAATGAGGTCTTTGTGTAGGTTTTCATAATGGTAATAGAAAAAATTACTAACAAGTGAAAATATAAATGTACAGCCTTAATTATTTTGTTGGGTAGCTACCAAGAGGAAACTGTATGATACACGGGGTTCCAGCCATCATAGTCACAGATATCAGACCAGGAGCGGAATGAATGGGCACCGACACCATACCTTCAGGGGTTTCTTTGGCGATTCACCATTTCACCGCTTCTTTGGTAGTTTGTCATGGATTTCTAGTGTGGGCGTGGTGCTTACCAATATGACTAACCCCCTGCAGTTTTTCCTAATCTCCATCGCACCTCCCACTTCTAATGGGCACAGACAACCTGCTCAGTGACAAATAACATACATTCTAATTTCTCTCACAATTCATTGTAATTTAAACATTCATGGGTTTTTCTGGTATAACATATTTTATTCATGGATAGGTTAAAATAAATCCACATTAACTGGTGTGTGTTGTGTATGATTTTGATTAGATTCTAATGATTCTTGTGTTACATGTACAATTAATTTATGTTTATTTTTAGCCAAAACTTAGTTTAATAATTTAATAATGATCCGACAAGTGGTTTTCTTTTGATTTGGGTTATGGGCAGCTTCTATTTATTAAGTCTTGTAAAATTAATTCAGCTAGACAAAAGAAGCGATCATCATAGTTACAGGATGGTTTCATTGATTTTACTGATTATATAATACTTCTAAAATTGACATAATAAAAATAATTTATAAATACATGAAGTTCAATGAAATACCTTATTATGACGAATTGAACAATCAAACCACTAATATTGTTATCCGCATGTACCATACGTTTTCCACCATAAACCATGTTCAATTGTTTTCATTTGTCTTCAATTTTCCTATATATTAATAAATTGGCCAATGGCATTGCAGACCGCAAACGGCGCGTGTACGACCAGTACGGCAAAGAGGGGTTGAACAACAGCCGCAGCCGCCGCTCCACGGTCGACGACGACTACGACTTCGGCTACGGCGGGTTCCCATTCACATTCCGCGACCCAGAAGAAGTGTTCAGGGAGTTCTTCGGGGGATCCTCGCCTTTTAGCGATTTATTTGCAGGTGAGATATAGGGATATTATTATATTGGTATATCATTTTGTTTTTATACTTTTTTTTTTAATTCTTTATTAAGCCATTCACCACTAAGGTTATGTCGACTGAAGTACAAATACTGATGCCACGGCATTTGCACTTCTTGTTATTTCATCGCCATGGTTACACCAACGCCGCCAGCCGCTTCAACCGAAGAAAAACGAAATCGAAGCTCCAATTCCTTGCTCTCTTCCTTGTTCTTCGGTTCGTTCCAGTTGAGAATCCAAATCTTATCCCAAAGCGAACATATTTATCCAGTTTGGCATCACAATTGACTAAATGTTGAGCTGAAAATAATATTTGTATTTTCAACTTTCACTGAGCTGCTGACTTTGTTGACGCACCATAGACGACAGTTTTTTTTTATACTTATTTATTTATAAATTTGTACATAAACAGAATAGAATCCTAACATCAACACAATAGAAATACATGTTAGTTCTAAAAATCCAGATTGTAATCCTCAGCAGTGTACACAATACGCCATCTATATCCCTGTAGACAAAGGCGAAACAAAAATTTCTCAGAACTATTCTATACAACTGTCCTTTGAAAATGCCAAATGAGTAAGAAATTAATGTTGTGTAATATGGCTAGTCTATATCTGATATTTCTAGTTATTTCATATCGAAAATCATTGACAAAAATATCATAGCATATTTATTTACGCCAAATAAACCTTGGTTTCACATTATAATATTTCGTTATGTACATTTTAATCCCAATATGTTAAATCGGCTAGACACCTGAACGCTAATCGTGAGGTCCCGGGTTCGATTCCCGGTGGAGGCAGAGTTAAGAACTACGCTTTTCTACTGCTTTCCAGTCTGGTCGTTGATTATATATGCTATATATGTATTTATCTATACATAATATGTATACATTTCTTAAATACGTTGACTAGTAACCTTAACACAAGTCTTAAATGTACTTACCAAGGGCCTAAGTTCAATTAGTGTAATAATGTCCAAATATTATTATTAAATGTTTTTACCAAGGGCCTAGTTCAATTGGTGTAATAATGTCCAAATATTATTATTAAATTGCAGACTTGAACGGGCACGGGCGTTCGGGGCGGCGCGGCGGCTCCTCGAGCACGTCGCTGACCTCCATGTTCAGTCCGTTCGGGTTCGGCATGGGCTTCGACGACATTTTCTCGCATCCCTCCAGCAACGCGTTCACCTCCTTCTCGACGTTCAACAGCGCAGGCGCCGGAGCCCCCGCCAACGTCAACATGAAGAGCACCACCATCTCCACCAGGATCGTTAATGGCAAGAAGATCACCGCCAAGAAGTAAGCCTCGTTTCATAGTTAACTGTCTGTTTGATATATTATATATACAAGATTGGTTTGAAAGCCTTGGTTTTTAGAATAAATAATATAATAATATTTAGGACACTATTACACGAATAAAACAGGCCCCTTGCTAAGTTCATTTAAGAATTATGTTCTAGACACAAGTACTTAGTCACCTCTTGCTACATGTATTCGCGTTAAGAAAATAGTGACGTCATCATTACCCAAACGATTTGACCAATGAGACGTGACAACGAATGTCTGCGATTGGTCAATGTGACTTGTTTTCTCATTTACTCACGTCTCATTGGCCAGTTTAACCTCTGATTATCATGACGTCACTATTTACTTAACGCGAATAGCCTATAGACATAAGTAGCATAGGATGTTGGGATGTTAGTATTTGGTAATAGTAATATAAATCAGGAAAATACCAGTTAAGAACTTAGCCTGTTGTTGGTGAAAAAAATCATCCGTTAAAAACAAAACAAAAAACACACGAACAAAATTACATAAAACATCCATGAGATAAGGCAGTTGGATTTTTATATTCTAGTTCCAGTGAACGAAGATCTGTTAGACCTGAAAGGGAATTGCTAATGTTGACAATCTTATTTATTATTATAGTAGTATGTCCGAGATTGTTCAATTACTAACAATTAATGTTCAATGTTGCAGGATCATGGAGAATGGGCGCGAGACGGTGTTGTCGTACGAGAACGGAGTGCTTAAATCCAAGACTGTGAACGGCGTACCTCAATCGATAACGTACAGTTAATTTCACTAGTATCATGTAAACCAAATTGTAACCGTTCATTACGTACGATAGTAGGCGGTCAGCTTCGTCGTATTTACTTTCGCTTCATTTGTGGAGAAATGTTGTAAATTTCTAGTAATATAGTTGATATTTTTAACTAATTGTACCTAGAGTAAGTAGGTTAATTCGCTTATCACCATGTCTCATAGTCACACGGGAGCATTGCGGCATCGGAGCCTCGACGTACTTGTTGCTATGCCAAATTCTTGCAAGACTGGCAAACGTTTACAGAGCGCACGTTTTCGATCTCTTACTGTAGATCATTTTGATAAGATATTGTGTTGTATTCTATGTGTTAAAATACGGTCACTAGTATAAAACATCACGTAGACGAGTAACTTTGAAGTATCATTGTGATTACTAAGTACGTCTTACTCTTTAGTAAAGGTTACTCTTATATTTTAAAGAAATATTTTCGATAAATGTACACGACATAGTTATCATTATTTTACTGAAAGTAGTATATTTTTTTAAGTTTGCATGTACTCCTTTAGCTAATAAATTCAAAAACTAAAGTGAGAGTAGATCGAGAAAAGTATGTATTTTTAGGTTTATTTACATATGTACTAGATAGCTGATAACAAAACACACGTTCAGAGACATTTTCTATTACGTCAGTAAAATCCTCTTCTTTGAGTAACCGTTGTGTTATCAGTTATCTCGTAGACGCGATAAAATTTTGTGTATGATTAATTTGCTCAATGCTTACGTTTTACTATCATCAATTTACGTCATTTTATAAAATAAACATGCATCGTTTAGGTGTAGCCATGGAATATATCTAAATTTGTGTTCAAAAGTAACTGTACTTAACTGCAACAGCATTTAACATTAACTTTGATAGTGGCTATGAAGGGCGCGTGACCCTCGACAGAGGCCCGAGCGAAGAGGGCCCGAGTTGGCGCTGACTGACTGCGGCGCATCGTCTCAACCATGTTCGCTATTCGGAGGGTAACTAACTCTGCATGGGGTAGCCATCGCAGTCAAGTGGTGACTGACCGGCTTTTAGGCTCATTACTGAGATTTAAGAACGAATTTCTAGATTATTTTAGTTGTAAATATTTTATGACGGATGGCAAGTGTCAATGCTGTTAACAAACCCAAAAGAATTTGAGCACTTCAAGAGGATTGAATAAAATTATAACAACATATATTTGTGTATTACTTTCATATTTTACCTTACTGATGAAACACACAATTATTTTTTTACAAAGAACAGCACTCTTTATCAGATGTTTACCTAAACTTCAAACCTTCGTACATGGTACCAATGAAAATAAAGTTTTCCGATTTTCTATGTACATTTTCGCAATTAAAAAACATTTGAGTAACACACTCCATACTACGATGAGGGTAAACGTCGTAAGTAAAACTTAATAGTTTCCGAATAAATAGTAGCCCGTGCTTGTAAATTGCGACACAGCATACCACTTGTATCATTGAGTACTTTAGGTTAACACGTGGGTTCGAAGTGACCTTAGTATTACTACCTCTGTAATTGACGAGATAGAAATCCGAACATCTGGCTACCCCACAAAAGTCAGTGGTCGTGAACGCGCTTGTCTTTGTCTTATTAACGAAGAAACCATTTGAAAATATTGGAACCCACTCAACATTTGAACTTGTCCCAGTTTCCTCGAGAACTGTGTTTGATTGACACTCCAAATCTCAGAATAGCAAAACACTATTGAATAGCTGAATTGCCGTCGTCCACTTGATTCCATTATGCCAGTCAGTTGCCAGCTAGTCTAATAGTAGAACTAATGAATCATAGGAAACACAAAATGGTTTCTAATGTAATAAAGTTATGTTTGCGTTAAAAATATTAATATCCTATATATTGACATGACCCCTGTTAGTTGAGACGTACGTGGGACGTAAACGTTCTTCTTATGGGTCTTGAGAGGTGAATAAGGGTCAATGGAAACTATCGGTGGTGTGTACCATCGTGGTATCATATATAGCGTCACTAACTCAAATATTTAGGTTATGTCTGCTCTGAAATGGATTGAAGGATGTATATGAATAAAGTGTCGATTTACGGTACGTCAATAATATTTAAGACGAATGGGAAAGATTTTATAATTTCTTAAAAGACAAATGCTTTCATTAACAGTAACCTTTACGGGGTAGGCAGAGGTTCGGGTGTACGTCTCCGCAGTTGTGTAGGTAGAAATTCCAGTCACCTCGAACCCACGCGTGGGCCAGATAGTCTGTACTGAGGTGCAATGATTCTAGTTTTTAGTTATTGATAATTGACTAAGACACTCCTAATCCAAGAGATTCACATGAATTGTATTATTCACATAGAACAAGTATATGGTTTGACTATTGGGAATTTGCGGCATAGAAGCTTACTGCATCTTTCAATACCATTGTAGATCGTAGATTTGTAATAAATAAAAATAGTT
The DNA here is from genome assembly GCA_030578115.1 of Leucoptera coffeella. Taxonomy (NCBI): domain Eukaryota; kingdom Metazoa; phylum Arthropoda; class Insecta; order Lepidoptera; family Lyonetiidae; genus Leucoptera; species Leucoptera coffeella. The sequence continues at coordinate 69,695 of JAMBLF010001266.1, forward strand.
TCGTATTTTTTGTATTTACATACAAATTTATTCATATTTCTATTCATTTACATTTTTCATTGAAGTATGTAAAATCACTTATCAAGCTAAACATTGGCATGAAGCCACGTTTTTCTAACTTACAGTACCCAATTGTTATTCTAGAATTTAACTATTGGTTAAACTAGAAATACATGTTGTGAACAAATGGTAAAAATAAATTTTGTTAACAATTGTTACACAGTTAATTCATAAAATGTCAGATACAAAATAATAATAGTCTTCCATAATCTGAACACAGTTGTAGTTCCGGCAGTACATTACATCGTTTCGATCTCATTTTTTTTCATTCGAACCCTTTGAAATGTTGAAGGAATAATTGATATTTTATTTACATAATTTATGTTTAACTTGCATCTCATTTGGTTTTTCTAAAATCCCAATAACTAGTTAAATATCAGCAAGGAAGTTACAGAAGCTTGCTATGAATAAAAGGAGCATTGTTAATATTCCGTTGTTGTATTCGCATATATTTCATTGTATCAGGATCAATAAAAGGCTTATGCAATGTTCTAGCTGTCTAGTATATGTTTGTATTGTCACTGTGGCTGTGAAGCGATACTTTAAAGTGTTTGATTACCAAATGAAATTCAAGTTATTACAAAATTGTTTTATTTCATTTTATAGGGTTCGAGGTAACAAAATCTAGAAAAACGAAGTGTAACGACCGATGTTTCATGAATCTTACGTCGATAATTCTTTTTTTCTATTGTGTTAGTTTGAAGAAAATTTACTTGTATGTCATTTAATTAAAATTGTAACACAGATGATTACAGTAACACTAAAAAACAGTTTTTACAAACTTAACCGTATAAACTTGTTTATCACATTCTAGCATTCAAAACGCAATTCAAAAGATCATGAAGTTCCCTGTGCTATTTAAGATCTTTAGATAAATCTTAATTTTAATTTCTTTTTGATAAAATTAGTGAATAAATCCGATCATAACCACTTGTGGTACGGTAGGAGGAGCAAGCAAATATAACCATATTTGCAATCACAGCTTGCAGTAACAAATTAAAAGATATATCAATGATACAGACATATAAGGAACATCTTTCTATGAAAACTTCATCAATATTCTTAGTTTTATATAATAAGTACCCGTTCCCGATAAAGAAATATTAACTATATTCTATTCTTTATCACCGACATCATAGTAATGCCGACCCAATTCTCTATATCTGAATCATCTTTAAAAAAAACAATGGATAAAAAATCATGTCTTTTGTATTGGCAAAAAATCATAATCTAACGTAGCTAGTCTTAGTACTCTATGCGTAATTAAAAATGTTCTATATTGGTAGTGTGATGGTTAGCCTTCTTCTCCCAGTAGAGACAGTATCTCCGACGGGTATTCTCGGAAAGACGTGGACATGTAGGATATCCTCACGGGTCCATCGTTGGGATACTCGGCGGCCTTCTCGTTATTCGGCTCGTAGGCGAAGCCGTTGAAGCACTTGAAACTCCGAGACAGTATGTCTTCTAAATGCTCTAGTCTGGTTGGGTCTCTCAGTTCGCGTAAGTGTTCTGTCAAAATAGAAAATACGTTAGGTTAATTGGATGAAAAAAAGGGTGGTATACTTGATTTTGTCAACCCACCTAATATAGATGCAAATTATATTATTTAAATTAGGAGTTAGAAATGAATTTAACTTTCTTTGAGTTTTGTAGCTATCTATGAAATTATTGTAAACAATTGTCAAGAAGTGTGTTACGTTGTTTTTCAGGTTTACCAAATAATCATTTTCTATACACTCCTTCCATCAAGTTACAATAAAACACTTTATGACTGTTCAGTACTCGCAGTAACTTCGTCTTTAGAGCAAATATTTCTAAAAACACATACACAAATCACATAAGTCCTACAAAATATTTACACGGAACCCGTTATTCAGCAGTCTTAATCCAACTGACCTTCAGCGACGTATCTCTCGGAATAATCCGCTGCAACAACGTTGTAGAAGGGTTGCGCGTGGCCGTGTCTTAGGCGGGCCACCTGCATCCGCCACTGCCACTCGGGCGGCGCCATGCAGCGCTCGTCCCAGTTGGTGATGACGCACGTGTACCGGTACTTGAGGTGCTGGCAGATCATGCCCACCGCGAAGCGCACGTTCTTCTTGCGAGCGCACACGCGGCGCTAGGAATTGAGGTTATGTAGGTTAATGAAAATCTTTTTATTCAATATAGGATCATAAAATCACTTGTTGAAAGTAAAAAAAAGCTATCTATATAATTATAAATTGTTTTTGGTTTGGAATAGATAGTATAAAAAATATTTTTTACACAACAAGGTTTGTATACGTTTGATATTTTAATTATAAGTAAATATAAGGGAACATAATGATTAAAATTTATGCTATGTAAGGTACAGTAAATAAGGTGAATAACACACTCAAAATTAGTAGATTCTAAAATATAATATGAATAAATATTGTACTTGATAAACTTACTTCTCTGTAAGCTGGTTGGAAACGACGCCCTTGTGATACGAATATAGCTAAAAACTCTTGTCTCATCTGAAAAACAAAGACATATTTACATATACTCTTTTTGATAGATTATTTATTTTTATCATCTTGACCCGTTCATCTATAATGCTGTATGGAAACGACGAAAGAAATCCGATAGAACGATAGGAATAATAATTGGAATCTTTGTTACTTTTTGTACATAAAAGGTACACTCATGGGACATATCAATACAAAAAAAAAACGCATTCACGACCATTAACCCTTGCGGGGTAGTCAGAGGTTCAGGTTTCCATCCCCGCAATTGCAAACAGGTAATAGTTAGTGCTTGTAAATGGCGACATGGCTAACTACCAGTCACATTGAGTACTGACTATCTGGTCAACACGTCGGTTCGAGGTGTCCATAGAATTACTACATATCAATACTAGTTAATAATATAGTTTTTAAATGGTTTGCATACTTTATACATTTATTCACAAGCATTCTCTAGCATTCGAATCAATAGAAACGTCTGAAATGTTTATTGTACCGCATAATACATACCCTCTTAGGATCAATTGCAATATGACTGTTTGGACAACCACTTGACAAGAGATTCATGGAGCTACACATCAAAAAGGTATAAGGATTCGCTTCGGACTGCTTCATCTCCAGAAAGTGTAGTAAATTCATCATGTTTTGCATGTACCTATAAATAAGTTCAGTTAATAATATGCTACTAGTTTCAAAGTGTGACGTATCAATTAGGCTTCTAAATATACAATCACAGAGCAAAAATAATTAGGTATTTGAGGACAATAGGATTCGCCGATCATTTTGTCACATTTAGCCTCTTGTAAGAAAGGGTCAAATTGATACAAAAAATTCAGAAAATAAAAAAAAATTACGACTTTTCTTGATTAATGCTAGCTTATGACCCAATAAACTCATATTCTCTTAGTTGCCTTTACGACCTGTCTAGAAAAATAAGAAAGAAGACATATACATATAACATTTTATTTACGTCAAACCAAATGTTAAGAATTCGTTTAAAACACTTACAAATTATTAACATTATTCTGATTCCTCGAGTACACTTTCACCATATGATCTAACAGCATATGCGCGTTCTGTATATGGTTCCTCATTCTCACTCCATTCGCATGTCTAGCGTAGGGACACGTTCCTTTAGGGTTCAATGCACCCGACTCTAGATTCACCGTGAACGTTTCCCTTTTTCTATCGGCCTTGTATGTAGTACACCATTCTAGGAAAAAGTGGTCGTAGAAGATTACCAGGTCGCAGCGTAAGCCACATCTCCTGGCCAGCGATTCGAACAGGAGTGCGTAGGCCTGACGTATGCCGAACTTTGTATCTATTAGCTGTAAAATAATGTCATGTCTTAAATTCGTTACATAACCTTACTGTTTTTCAAAGTTGTATCTAAACATTGCAATTGGGTTTAGATAAGTGTGTAAATAATATAACATAACATATTTATGCTTTACGACTTTTGTGTATACACACTCCCTTTTTTATTGAGTAGTCTTGAGTGCCCATCTCTGAAATTTCGAAGGCATGTGAGGTATGAGCCTGCGTTTCACTAGATAGATAGCATCCAACGTGATAGGTACTGAACCGTATCGCCGCATATACTGCCTATTATCTCGAGGGATAGGCAGATTTCCTCACGATGTTTACCCTCACCGTTTCATAAATAATAAGTACCACTGTATAAATAGCGTTTTGTTACTTTTGTAAAATCAAATAATGAGTGTTACCTTAGCTAAATCGAATTCACGATAACTCGTATCAAGAGACGTATAATGGTCGCCGTTGGGATCAAAAATTGAAACCCTGATTGCCTCTAATATTTGTAAACAATGACTTTCCCTCCACACATTATCATCATGGAAATTATGCTTCCACTTTTCCATTTCTTCTGGGGCAACCCTGTGAAAGGGATGCGACTGGGGCAAGAGGCTTTGTATTTCTCTTACTTTATTGTCAATCTGCAAAAGAATATTTTAAATTTAGAACTTGTTTAATACATGTTAATATTTAAGGACGCAAACATAGACATAAGACAAAGACAAACGCGTTCACGACCATTAACCCTAAACTAACGAAAATGTACATAGAAATTTGTTAAACTTCATTTTTATTAACTATGTAGTACATGCTCAAGCGGAATTTGAACCCTGTCCACTGATACAAAGTCAAGCCCCAAACTAACGTTACGAACCGTTGTGACGCAAATATAATAGATTAAATTGAAGATTTACGAAAACAAACTATTTAGAGAAACAATATTCATAGAGACTTACAGTGTGTAATAGTTTTTTAATTAAATGATATAGCCATTTAACTATGAAACAATAATAACTGAATGATTTCCCTCACCTTAATGTCTAGCTCCTCAAAAGTATATAGTTTGGTGGTGTCCAACCATTGATAAAACCAATGCATTACTTTATCTGGCACCAAATCCATTGTCTTCATCATTTGCCACCACAATACAGTCAAGTAACTGTGCAACATGAATCGCAAGGCATGTTTGGCATAATATATATCTGTCAAATTAAAAGGCCTGCAAAGAGATGACATTAATTATTTAACAAACGTAAAACCATATTTTACTAAGAAGTTGAATGACAAAGGCAAAAGACTAATGCGCTCACAACCATTAACCCTTGTGGGGTAGTCAGAGGTTCAGATATCCATCTCCGCAATTGCGAAGGTAGTAATTCTATGGCCACCTTGAACCCACATGTTGACCAGATAGTCAGTACTCAATGTGACAGGTGGTAAGCCATCAAACAACAATCAAATAAAGAATTAGTAACTGATAAGCCTGCAACACGTTTGTTGAAGGCAGAAGGGTAGTCATTGGCAAACCTGCACGGAGCTGGTATATTTAAGAAAAAAAGTTTTTCATCTCTTAATGCTTGAATACTAACTAATACAACTATCAAAATATGCTTGTACAATAAATGTATCAAATCTTGCATAAGTACAATCATTGAAATGAAATGGTTATCAGTGGCCAGATACTTTCATATTGGAGATAAGTCTCAATCTACTTTAATTAAAGTGTAATAGTTTAGAATTGATTCATAATTTGCGAGGCCTGTATGTAATTTTTTTTTCACTTACCTGTTAAGATGCACAGCACCACTAGAATAATTGTCTCCATCTTTGATAATTTGATTTAAAACAGATACAATTAAGTAGTAATTTACTTCTCGTGCCATTGCAATGTAGTAAAGTTTTGCCATATCTATAAAATCTAAGTTATCCAGTCGCCTAAAAAAAAATTATATGTTTATAACATATTTTATAAAAAAATATAGGCCACTGTTAAAGTACACAACACTCACACTAGTTGTACATTTAAGTCACACTAGTTACTATTATTAATTATCTCTGCATGGTTTCAGTCACATGGTTGTCACATGTCCTAAATCAAATTGCTTTATAAATGGCATGCAACCAATGTAGCTAGAACATTCTACTATATTTCAGATAATCACATGGCCTAAGTATTCAACATAAGGGAAAAGTAACATATACTTACAAATAAAATTTTGAAGACATCTGCCTAATTTCACTGATAACATTGGTTCTCAATTTAAAAAAGTGAACAATTTCTTCATACCAGGAATGTCCATCAATATAGCCATTGAGAAAGTCATAAATTTCTCTATTGAAACTACAAAGAAAGAAAACAACAATTTTAGTAAAACTTATTATTATGTATACTATTTTAATTTATGCCACAGATATATAATTTCAGTTTAGTTAAGTATTTGATGGTACCAAGATGATGATGACTTTGAACATCTAAAATATAATTTATAGCATGTGGGTTTAACATGGCCATAGGATCGCAATGTAGTTGGAATAATAATAATAATAGTATTATAATAGTTGGAATAGGATATGGAACTTGAACTAACTTAGTTTGTAAATATATATTGTTTTTTAAGTCGAATTCAATACACGAAATTAGACCACATGTTATATATGTATAATTAGACCTCACGACACTTTCCAAGGTCCACATGTCCCAATGCCTATTTTCTATGCGATTTGAATGGTACTTTTTAGAAAACATTAATACATGGATCCTTTTTAAAACAGACCACATGCATCACAGGTGGTAGATGGATCTCAGATTAAGAGATAACAGATCTACTTGTTCATGGAAAAGCTTTAGTCATTTATATTATCTATTATTTTAAACCAGATATTTTGTGGTATGAGTTATTTCCTTGTATTCACATGTTCTATATTCACACATTGAAATGAAATGAAATGCTTTTTATTCAATATGAGGATTATAAAATCACTTATTGAAGGTAAAAAAAAAAAATTTTTTTCATCTGCTGCACATATTTATGTCTAGGCTGGTTGATATAAAGCATTAAATGAGAACTTACAGATTTTTCCCTTGAGTTTTCCATAGTTGTAAACTACTTTTTACTAGCACATTGTAGTATTTACAAGTTGCTCCAAAATTAAGCAAATCGCGATAATGAAGCTGTTTTTGGCTCAATATCAAAAGGATTACTTCATCAGGTAATTTTTCAATCACACCCAAATTTGATTTATCCTGGGCCGGTATCTGCTCCATTGTGTTAAGCTGATGAGATCCACTTCTGATTATAATTTATAGATATATACCTGTTACGTTAACACTAAAGGCGAAAGTCCTTATCCGTACCACTTTTATCAAAATTGGTCCAACAATTAATGTACAACGCACTTTAAACAACTGTTGTTTGGAGTTTTGATCACATTATGGTGATAAATAAACAAACACTTTACAAAACAAATATGAATCGGTATCACGCCTGTAAGTCACGAGTAGTGATTGCAAAGTGATTGAAAACTGCAAAATGAAACGGGCAAGTGACATTTGCATGACATAATTTGTAATGTGACTGACATTTCAGATGATAGGCCAGTTTTGTATTTATATTTTATTTATATTTCTATACGATAAAGTTATCACACAAACTTTGAACTGAATTATAAAAATAAATTTACTATATATTTACTGCTTAGCATATTGCTAACAGTGCTTATTTAATTCTCTGTAAATCAAACTATAAACCAGCACCATGATTCGCAAATTTGTTGTCGGAGGCAACTGGAAAATGAATGGAGACAAGAAGCAGATTGCTGAAATCGTAAACAACTTGAAAGGACCTCTGGACCCCTGCGTAGAGGTCGTAGTCGGTGTCCCAGCTATCTACCTATCCTACGCCAAGGAGCTCGTGCCCGGCAACATTGGCGTTGCCGCCCAAAACTGCTGGAAAGTAGCTAAAGGCGCGTTTACCGGTGAAATTTCTCCCGCCATGATCAAAGATGTCGGCGTGGACTGGGTAATCCTTGGACACTCTGAACGCAGAACCATTTTCGGCGAAAAAGATGACCTAGTAGCAGAAAAGGTTGCCCATGCCTTGGACTCCGGCTTAAAAGTCATCGCTTGCATTGGTGAGACTCTTGAAGAGCGTGAGGCTGGTAAAACTGAAGATGTCGTGTTCAGACAGACTAAGGTTTTGGTCCCAGCCATCGGCGGTAACTGGTCTAACGTAGTACTAGCTTATGAACCTGTCTGGGCAATTGGAACAGGCAAGACCGCATCACCACAGCAAGCGCAAGACGTCCATGCGTCTCTACGTAAGTGGATAGTGGAGAACGTATCCCCAGCTGTAGCTGAGTCAGTCCGTATCCAGTATGGTGGATCGGTGACAGCTGCAAATGCTAAGGAATTGGCGGCCTGCCCTGATATTGACGGTTTCTTGGTCGGTGGAGCTAGTCTTAAGCCAGAATTCGTAGATATTGTCAACGCTACGAAGTAGAAATGTGAATGTGTATACCTTAGGAATTTATTTATTTTTAAAGTGCCGCATATATTTTTTGGAATGATTATTTATAAACTTTGTTTTACTTTAAATTTAATGATTTAGCCTTACCTTTTATAATATATTGTATCATATTTAAACAATTATTGCATTAAAATTTTAATAAATTCGATTTTATAAGTAATTTAATGTGGATTGACTATAATTTTTTGTCTTTTCCGTTACGACAGTATTTTAGGTCTTTATGCTTGTAATTATATTATTATATGGATGATAAGTGGTTCTAAGTAAAGATATACTGTTTATTTAACTATGAAGAAAAGCCTTTTTATTTCAAAATGTTAAATTCCTTTAAGGGTATTGTAGAGATCGCCCCACATAAATTGGCAGTTGGAGGCGTCGCCACAGTCGCGTAATTCAGTGTTACCAGTAAACACATCAAAACTAGCACTCACTGTGCCATACGGCTCGATACATTATAGGTTTCATTTGTAACGGTCTTTGGTTGCAGAGCTATAAACTCAAATAAAACAAATTAATATATCAAAGTCAAAATATGTTTATTTAAAATAGGACCTATCACAAGCTCTCTTGGAATGTTATCTTAGGATCTAAGTATAAATTTAAAAAACTATTTCAAACATGGCACTGAGTACATATTGTCTTTACATATTTTTTACCGAGGTTAGTTCAGTGGAGACCCTAGCTAAAAAAACTATTTCAAACATGATTAATAATTAACGGGACTTATCCTTCTTATTATATATTACATATATTATGTGTTCCTTCACTCTGTCCGCAATAGACCGTTTAGTCTGTCCAACGTAGGATTTCCCACAGCTGCAATCAATCTTATACACATTCTTATATCTTATATCATGAGTATAAATCGCGAATCTCTTAAAACTATTATTTCAAACATGGCACTGAGCATTGTCTTTACATATTTTTTACCGAGGTTAGATCAGCGGAGACCCTAGCTTGGAGAAGAACTAACAAGAAACTCCGGAAATCAATTTATTATAATCACCCTTAACAAACATAAAAATTACAAAGAGTGAGCAAAAAACACAACGCTGGTAATACTAAATTTACCTTTCATACAAAATAACACGCAATGGCGGAAACGTCAAATTTAGTTCCAAGTTTCCCTACTGCCAATTTATGTGGCGCGATCTCTATGTTGCCGCAGTGTATTGTGCTCGTATGTTTGCAGAGTCGTAAAAAGAAAACTCGATAATAGTTGCCGTTCTTCTCGGCATGTCGCTTGACTATACAAATAAATCACTATTATTTACTCTAATACGATGTGCAGCAATAGTAATATCCAGAATCAATATAATATTCACGACCAGTATTATATTCCTTGGGGTAGTCAGGAGATCACGTATTCGTATCTCCAATTGCAGAATGAGGTATTTTTAAGGGTACAATGATCTCATTTTATAACCACTAACTTTAGGTGTGCCGTGGCGTTTTTCCTTCCGAAAATTAGGCAGATTTCCTGCCAAATTTTTTGCTTCACCGTAGAGTACTTACATTTTGTTTTGAATATGATGTCATGGAACACCACCTCTCACGTTAGGTGCTGGCTAAAAAACGTGTACTTTGAGTTGCCAAAGACCTTCGTAGTCTGGTCGTGAAGCCTACGTACTTAGTTTGTTGTCAGATCCGAATAATCTTATCGGTAATAATCAAACCATTATAATTGGCCAGTCGTTTTATACTTTTTAACATGCAAGGGTAACAACCATTAGAATAATTAGTCGAAAGGGTTACTCACGATATGAGTTTTGGATTTCCAAGTACACCCGTCATGTTATTTTTCTTCTAGTAGGCCGTATGATGCTCAATACAAATTCAACCTATCTAAAACCTAGTGTGTTAGTCAATAAAGTCAAAGTGGAAAGCCAGAATCCGTGATTACGATACCCGAGAAATGGGGATCACTGCCTGTACATAAGGCGGGATGTGTACATATCTATCCTATATTCTATTATTATAATTATTCCCAATATTTGAAACTGACAAACCCAATGTTCTGCTTGTAAAAGCTTTATAAAAGAGTCCTGCCGAGATTACTAGTTAAATTTAGATCTTAGAACATTAACTTAGAATCATAAACTGATTACTTGATTGGCCTAACCATTTTTACGTCCATTAAAAATATTATTCCACATCTACTAATATTAACATTTTTATTGAACATAACGAAACTGTTTAAGAAGTTAATATTCATTTTATTTATCATACCGTAAAGTCAAGAGTAACCTTATAGAAAGCGTTTTACAGGCAAGAGCTAAGTTCATTATTTTGATATTAGTTTCCATAACATGTTAGTGTGACAGTAAGGGAATGAAATCCTTTCTTCAGTTTATTTATTTCCGAAAATGGCTTGGGTGTACAGTTGTTGTTTTTGGTTTTCTCTGAGGCTCGGGGGAATACTTATAGCCTGTTTTTGCGTGGTGAGATATTTTAATTGGCTGTAGTAGTACTATACTTGCACTGCAATAATTATTAAAATTTACGACTTGTTATTGTACTAAATAATTTATGATATCTACCCTATATATATTTCTAACGTTTACCATAATATATCGGTCGATGTAATGTATAAACATCTTACTAAATACTAATTACCTTACAAGTATATGTGTAGTACCAGAGTATTTTTCTATTGCAGATCCAAGCAAGTGTAGCGTTAATTCTGAGCGCCGTGGCATTTGAAAATGTTGAAGGATTTAAAAATATCATAGTAAGCCTATTTAGCGACATGCAGTTACTTTACTTGAAAGGATATGTAGAACAAATCAAAAGTGGTACGAATTTCTATTTTAGAGTAATTACAATAAAGGATTTGTCAAGATCCTAAACCCAATAGATCGACCTAAGCTCTGCCTAGCTCTTTAAAGGGAATCGGCCGTGATGTGTAAATTAAAAATAATATTGAAGGTGTGCCTTGGCACGTTATTAGGTAACTGATCTATATTCACGTCCTTATTACCTAGTTGGGTTAAATAGCACCTCTAATTAAGTACATCATCTTAACGTATATAGCCATATATAACTAGGGCTTTGATGACTTTAATTTGGATTATTGGTGAAGATTCTAATCCATCGCTGAATAGATTAAATTTACACTAAATATCGTTACAGACAACCTGTCGTGCCGGAAAATAAGACAGTTTACTTCGTTGTATTTAGGTATCAGTTATGACAGTATTAAAATTTATAATTGATGATTTTTGGTTTCAGATCCACATAGTTTTTTAACTTACCTGATGGTATTCACATGTTTGTACATAATTTCTTGCTTGTTTTACATTTACGGAGCATATACGGTAAGTACAATGTACAATAGGTACGTACGTATAAACAAAGGAATTTTATAACGATTACCATGCAATACCAACTCGTAGAGCGATGTAGGAAAAATAAAAGACTGATACTAAAATATTTTCGCTGCTTCACGAGACAAAACGGTCACCTTCATTATAAAACAAATCGTGCATTTTCACATTTTTTTTTAATCAATTAAGAATGTGTGAAAGATGTATGTATATATCTTATGGATAAATGTATGATAGGTTAAGGTGGAGAAAGCATTGAAGAGCATGTATGAGAAGGTAAGGGTGTGCCGTGTCAGTGAGATTTGCCGGAATTGTTCAAGGTGGCGATGGATAGGCTTTGTCGATGTCGTCAAGGACGAGCACCCTACATATAACTAAGTATACATATATGTTAAATAAAGTTGTATGCACAAAAATCAAGATTCTTATGGTAGGGAATATGTGCTTATTAGGTTATGAACTTGAAATATTCATACCTATGCAGTTTTATTAAAAATAAAATACGTATATACATTATAAAGCATTACATGTATCTTTATTGTGAAATTTGCAGTTAAAATCCGCAATGCTTTTCTGGTTCATTATATCAGAGTTTCTTCGCTGCGTGTTTATTTCTGCCGCCATGATTATTTGGCTAGTTATACTAAAGGAAAATGCCGTGGACATTGGTGTTCTGATTGCATCCAGCATTGGAACTGGATTTATGCTACGTGAGTACACATATATCTCACGCTTGTATCGTAGTGTAGTGAAATAATATTTTTTTCCATCTAATTACACCTAATTATGTCTGGTTTCGTCATACGTTTATATATTCCTAAAATTTTATTTTAGGTTCCTGCTATTAATTTCGACAGCATTTAGGGTTATTTCCAATTAATAGTTACTTCAACGAGTAACATTATTTAACAAAAAAGGCACTCGATTTCAATATTTAATTACCATAATATACTCTCACCAATTGTGTATACACACTCTCTTTCTTATCGTAGCGGGATAGTCAGAGGCTTGAGTAACCATCTTCGAAATTTCAACCACTCGTACTCCGCGTTTCAAGATAGACAGCTCCCAACGTGTCAGGTAGTGAACCGTATACAGAGACTGGCTACTACCTATCCCGAGGGATAGGCAGGTTACCTCACGATGTTTTCCCTCACCGTTATTTATTTAAAAACTATAATTAATTAGGTACATTAATTACAGTGGGTCTGTTCTACCTATGGCTCTGCGCAGCGTGTCTCCCAGTGATCATCAATGAGAAGGAACGCGACGATCAAGCGGCTATCATTGAGAGGTTGCAGCAAATGGTGGACCGAAAGCCTCGCGTCATCACGCGGTACACCAACGACCATTTTTATCACAATGGACACAGGTTCCACTACTTTCGATAGTGGTTACTTTTAAGATTTAATATAGGAGTATAGTTTTATATTAATGTATATTAATAGGTAAATAAACGAGGAAAAATTTGTAAATCAGCTACATTTGTAAAGAAAGTTAGTTTAAATGACGTTGACATGCTAAGGTGATTTTATTATATTGTTTAGTTGAAACAAATCAGTAAACAATTCACCAAAACACAGCGCATATATTACGTAAATATTTAATTTTAGATGGCTAATGACATTTTTTGATCCTTATGAACCAGTAATGTTTGCAATTCTTAACGGAACCATCTGAAGATAATTTAACATGTAATAATTTGTGTGGCTTAATAAAATAGCCTAAATTTGTTTTTCTCCAATGAAAAAGAAAAAAGTGTTCATTATTTGTAGCATCACTCAATTGAAGATTGAAGAATAATTAAGAAAAAGATCATTAGTTATCCTCGAACAACATTTATTTTAAACTACATACCATAACAATATTTACACATACACAAGATTTGTTAAGTACTAGTGGTAACATGATTAGATCTAGAACAGTACATAAGGGATCCACACTTACATTATAAAATAAATACAACACAAGTCCTGAATCACAGATAGTGCAAATACTCAATGGAATGCCATGAAACCAGTTGTTTATAGGTTAAATATTACATAAGCAAAGGAAATAGCTAAAAAATTTACTGTAAACTTTTACTAGTCATATAGGTCAGAAAGTAAAAAATTAGGGTCATCTTCGCTATCATTGCATTCTATTTCAACTATGCTATTTGGAATCCACATATGCTAGATTTTTCGTCAAGCTTAAATATACAAAAATGGCAATAAATCCAAATCCTTAATATTAAATAGCAATATCCAACTGTCACCTAAACTAAAACTAGAAAAACCAATGGAATCCGCAATAAAAAAATTAATTGTGACGCTATCAATCAATCCGTCAGTTATCCCATAATTAGACTGACGTAATTTGCATGGAAGAGAATCTCAGTGTCGACTCCATTTCCAAAGAATCTGTAGTCTGCGATCTAGAGTCCGACGTTTCTGAGCTGTTGAGCGCCGACGTCATTGAATGCTCATCTTTGGAACTGGAGTTAGTGTCGCTGGGATCCATTTTGTGGGGCTCCCCATCTCCCGCGCCACTAGAGCTCCACATTGCTTTGGTAGTGTCTTTGAGGGTGACTTTCTTGTCACTCCCTTTGGCTTCTTTGGACTTATTGCCTAGCCCGGGGAATCCGCTCAGCTTAGGCTTGGAGGTACGAGCGCCCCCTCGTTGCATGGGACTAGGGTCTGCCTCGCCTTCTTCAGTGATTGCGGTCAAACCATCGTTCGCTTCAGTCGAAGTTGTCTGGCCCACTTGAATTGGGATGTCGTCTGAAAGGAAACAATACAGTAAGTACATTTTAAGATATTAGGCGGCCGAAGGTCCTTTATAACATTAATTAAACGTAACCCATTTCTCAGTTAAAGTACAAAATCCTTTTCTATCTACAGAGATTTTCTCGCATTTTCAGATTCCTAAGCGATCCTAAGCGTTATTTATAAAAAAGTTGTCTAGGTATAAGACGAAGTCATAAATCAAATACTCTATTTATAGAATGGATACGCCAACATTTAGTCCCATGTATGAAATATAGAATGAACGAATAATGTGTTCTGATTTAAACAAAAATGGCAATTTTTTATGTGATTGAAATAGTCTACACGAGGTCTACAATAACTTATTGATTTTACACAAAAATGTATGCTGTCAGTGGAGTTCATATTAGATTTGCTGCTACCAACGTTACAACCTACCTACGTCAATCTACACGAGGCAACCTCCGAACCAACAATAACTCTAACAAATAGTACCTTTGTAGTGATAGAAAAACGGAATGAAAGTGCTGTGACGTTTCATTTAAAACTCATAATGAATCATTGGCATCTGCAATAAGATATGGACAATGTGTGACTCCAAAGCTTGTAGACGAAAAACAAAGTGCTGCAGATCGCATTTGCACACATTTAACTGATACCTTATAACTTTCTGTAGAGATATATTTTATGTTATTTTTCACGTTTAAAATTTACTGTAAAAGCGGTTCGCTTCTGCCTTTAGGTGTTTAATGACGTTGAAGTTCTCGTCGACTACATTTCCTTGGTCTTTGAACCAATTACATTGATTTGGCAGTGAGAGTAGGCTGGGGCACAATTCTGTCAGATAATGTACAAAAACAAGTTCAATGAAGCTGTTCTTTTTTATTCTAACAAAGAGTTTCAGTTCAAGTGTAGTCATAGGGATCGCAATTTGAATTACGATGATAATTTTACATCAGTAGTATCAAAGTGCCAGCATATTCGATCCTGATCTTAATTAACGAAAAAAAAGCCAAAAAATGCTTATTTCTATAAACATTCATAAGAAGAAAACGATGTGTACCTAAGTTCGCGAGTTGCGATATAAAACACAAACAACGAACACAGGCCTGTATAATTATCTCATATATGTTAGCTTTTAACGTAAAGATTCTTACCTGGTAACTTTTTAGTGCGGAACGACGCATTGGTGATCATGGATTTGGATATTGCTGCTGTCTTGGCGGCAGGCGACATGGCAACACTGAGACCGAGGGGACCGTCGATTGGTTGATCTAATAATAATAAAAAATATAGTCGTTATTAAGTGTACTTCTGAAACGTAAATAGAATGCAAACAATCACCCGTATTTCTGGAATGTCAAAGAATGTAACTAAGGAATGGGTCCAATGACATTTATTGGGTAATAGGTATGCAACTTGTTATCAATATTTCATATTTAAATCATTGGGGTCGCAAAAGGTTTTGTAAATAATAATATATCATATTAGAATTTAAGGATTTAAAAAAGAAATTAAACTCGAAAATAAATGTGTATTTCAACGTGGATTTCAAAGAATAAAGGTAACCGACTACCCTGTAAGAACTTACAGTTGAGATCCACGTGTTATAAATTTAAGATTGAGAATTAATATTAAAAATATTATTAAGATTCAAAATCACTTACCTGACGGGAATGAATTGAGGAGATTGATAACAGCTGACGCACTCATCATGACTTGAGGCATCAGTTCATACTCTGCTCTCTCATTGATATCCTTTACAGCTTGGAACGCCAGTGTGTAAAACTCATTGAACATTGCATAGTATGCCCCTTCTATTAACTCTAGCAGGAGATTAGCGGAAACAGGTATCCTTTGAATGAGTGTTGGTTTACTTGTTGTTGGTGAATTTGCCGGTACAGGGTCTAAGAATCCTTGCTTCATGATTCTGTAATTGTTTTTATAATATAAGTGGTAAAATATATGTTTTTTTATCTTTTGGTATTTGTAGATGTACATATAACATAATAATAATATTTGGACAATATCACACCAATTGAGCTAGCCCCTTGGTAAGTTTATGTAAGACTTGTGTTAAGGGTACTAGTCAACGTATATATAAGAAATATATACTTATTATGTATAGATAAATACATATATAGGATAAATATTCAACGACCACATTGGAAAGCAGAAGAAAACTGTAGTTCTTAACTCTGCCTTCACCGGGAATCAGACCTGGGACCGATCGCACCACGGATTAACATTAGTACACATCTGCAATATAGGTGTCACAGCTTAAATACTGGCTACACAAGATATCACATTAGAGTAATATCTCTGTTGGAACCAGTTCCTAAGGCAAATAGAAACTCATAATATTTGACACATAACTCAAATAATCACAGACTTTATTAACAATATTACATACAAATACTTTAGTTACAATACCTGGAAGTAGCTATGCAAAAATGTCGAAGTGAGTGTTTCTGGAGTATTGCTTTGTTTTGGTTGTAGACAAAGAGTAAGGCTGAGACCACTTTTAGTCGGTTCTGGGCGTTTATAAACTCCACCTGAGGTAGCGGGCCCCAGTTCACTAGCTTAGTGTCACATTCCTCCCATCTCCTCAAAGCGCTTTCTGTCAGGAATTGAGGGCCTAGTGAGAGTGGCTGTAAAAGGAAATATATTGAAATCTCGTAATAATTATAAATAATATAATTTTACACTGATAGGATATTATTTCAAAGCATAATTTTATTTATGAAAATATTTCAGACGGTTACATAAGTGGATAGTAAGGGGTAAGTAGAAAAAGGTACACATCTGGTCTTTACACTGTGCCTGGCAAACCACTTTTGATACATTTCAATGTGCATACTTTAAATTTATAAGTATGATAGCAATTTGACACTCACCTCATGGTATATTGATGCTTGAGCCAAGGAGGGTAGTCTGAAGGATACAACACGAGGTTTGCCATCTTCATCAACCACTTCAATGTTGTATATACCTTTAAAATTAACAAAAAGATTTAATTATTCTACAAAACAAACTTTTATTAATAAACCAGAATAGAGATTCCAAAAATATAATGAAATAGATCTATAATTTTAAAGTTAGGACACAGATAATATAATGTTAGGATATGTAAAAAATAGCACAATTATGTTTAATTAAAATTATTTAATCCCATTACTTACCTATTAATAGTGTCTCAATACATCGCCGAATACTCTTGTCCCCATGTATTGCATCCAAACTGAGGTAAACATATATCAATGTGGGTAAAAATTGCAATGTAAACAAATATAATTGTTGTTCTTTTGAACGGTAGAAACTAAATAATTGAGTACAGACTTCTTCTAGTATCTGAAAAGAGCAAAATAATTTAAATAATATAGTAAGTATTAAATCATATCACATTACAGAGAAATGTTATTAAGTTCTTAGGTACTTTCTTTTAAAATAGTCTGGTTATGTATTATTACATTGTGGCTATTTAAACTTTATGGATATTTTGTACTTATGGATTACATATTTATATGAAAGTGCACAGAGGATTGTGAAGAACAGTACTTTAACTCATTCGGAGCCAACGACACGCCTCGCGTGTCCATGAAAATTCTACTCGCCACGCCGCGGACACGCCTCGCGTGTCCATTAGTTTTCGATTATATCTCGAAAAGTACATGAAAAATGTTTATAAGAATTTTTGTACATGGTATTTACCACACGAATAACCACATATTCACGTGGTTTCTACTTTGAAAGAAGTTATGTTTATACTAAAAACGAACCCCTTGTGGGATGCCAAGAACACGCGACGCGTGTCCACTTTGAGTATGCGACCAGAGGTTCTTAAAGTTTGTGTAACTTTCCATCAAACTCACTACGTTAGATTGTTTATTATAATATTAGTACTTACAAAATAATATGTTTCTGAGTGATTTTAGTCGATAGATGAGTAAATAATTTATGTAGCATACAAACAACAAAAAAAATTATAAATTTAATAATATATAAGTGAGTTTGAGAATCACATCATATTTAATTTACCTATTTACCTAAATATCCATATTCCGCCATAATTCCTGGTTTAAAATCACTATACTGTTGCCACAACCTTATCTCTTTCGTTGCACAAACAGAACTAAGGAAATAAACTACCACAATGTATTATTAACGTATTTAGAAACATTAATCTTGTCGCAGAGCCAGTGGACACGCGTGGCGTGTCCATTTTTTCTTAGTCGCAGAGCCGCGGACACGCCTCGCGTGTTCATGACCGTTTGTATGGCGGCTCCGCTAGTAAGACGCTGAAAAATGGCGCGGCGTCGAATGAGTTAAACCAACATTTTTATTAAAAACACTACTAAAAATTACCAAGGAGATATTATCTCCAAAGTTCAGTCATCGCGAGACTCACACCAAAGGTAAGAATGGATATGTTTTAATATAATAATATTAATTTAAACATAACATGGTACAAACCTTTGCATCAGCTTCCTTAATTTTGTTCTCTGATGCTTGAACTCCATCACGTATGTCATAGAGTAAGTCAAAAATGGAAGAAGCAATCTCGTGATTGTGTTCATGCTCAGCTGCATAGCTTTTCATATCATTTTGGTTTAGAGATTTATACTCTGACAGCCACTCTGTGACAATTTGCTTCCACTCGCCCATCTAATGACAATAGAAAGTTGATAACTTGTTTAGTAAACTGTAGGCTATTTAGAAGTTCTCAAATAACTATTTCTAATTGCAGATTAGTGATTGAAATAATATGTGTTTTATTCAACATAAGGATCATATAATCACTTATTGAAATTAAAAAAAATTAAAACATTTTCACATGAACAATTGTTCTTAAATTTATAAAGATATGTAATTACCTTTATTTTGCCCGACGTTTCGACCCAGTTGCATAGGCCGTGGTCGCGGGAAGACTAGCTAGCAAGCTAGGCTAGCGGGAAGTCCGTCACAGCTAAAATGTCTGTCTACCCTCACACTTGGAATTTTTGTTAATTCATAGCACGACACACTACACTCACACTATCCGAAGACACATCCGCAGTTACGCCACGCGAATATAATCCCATGATTACCGGTTCCCATGTTTCTGACAGCCTAAAACCATCCTCACGATTGAAATTATTGGGATGTTTTTTAATTTCAATAGCCTCACGAACAACTCTGGGATAATAATGTTGTTCCGTGGAGATTTTATTCATTATTATTATCCCATTATTCATTTTATTCATTATTATCCCAGAGTTGTTCGTGAGGCTATTGAAATTAAAAAACATCCCAATAATTTCAATCGTGAGGATGGTTTTAGGCTGTCAGAAACATGGGAACCGGTAATCATGGGATTATATTCGCGTGGCGTAACTGCGGATGTGTCTTCGGATAGTGTGAGTGTAGTGTGTCGTGCTATGAATTAACAAAAATTCCAAGTGTGAGGGTAGACAGACATTTTAGCTGTGACGGACTTCCCGCTAGCCTAGCTTGCTAGCTAGTCTTCCCGCGACCACGGCCTATGCAACTGGGTCGAAACGTCGGGCAAAATAAAGGTAATTACATATCTTTATAAATTTATCGTGTATTGACCCGGTCTCACATAATAAATAAAATGAGTATAAATCGCGAGTGTTTAAAAATAACAATTGTTCTTAAAATTAGATAATCTTAGAAATTAAACTAAATCTCATTAAAATATTGTTAAAACTACATAAAGAAATTATTAACACATTCAATCCCAACTACGCAATACAGCGTGGATACTAGTGATGCTAGGAACTAATAAAGACCTGACCATATATTTGGCATTCAATGTTTTAAGAAGGAAATATAAGGAGGAAAGAATCAATTTCATGACAATCTTGCTATAATAATTAAAGAT
The DNA here is from genome assembly GCA_030578115.1 of Leucoptera coffeella. Classification (NCBI taxonomy): domain Eukaryota; kingdom Metazoa; phylum Arthropoda; class Insecta; order Lepidoptera; family Lyonetiidae; genus Leucoptera; species Leucoptera coffeella. Next base: position 90,041 of record JAMBLF010001266.1, read on the forward strand.
GTTTCTAGTGAGGTTGGTATAGGTACAGACAACTCACAAATAATTTATCTCAGCTCTCATTAGTCATTTAGTCAAAAAGTAAGTAGGTACAATTATAATATAGTAGGGCTGGAGATATAACATTAGAAGACATTTGATAACATAAATATAGAAGTAGACATATAAATTTTCAAATATGCTGTTTAATAGAGAAACAAATTTTATGAATGACTTGCTATGGTTCATGTTAATGTTTCCATTGAGATTAATACATATTCAAGGCTACATGATAATGACTCATGTTATGTTTAAAACATATAGTATTGGTCAACAAACAATAACCAAAAAACATGCTTGTTGATATTGTCATACACAATATAGAAAACCATTTATTGCATATTTATTTTGATTAGCGCAATTTTCAACATATATACAAATATTAACTTATCAATAATTAAGGCAATAATAATTTTAACCTTAAATTCGATAAAGTAAGTAAGTGATTCGGTATATATTGAAAACATAGCAAACTTTGTATTTATTTCATTGTAATAGGTACCATTATACTTTAAAATATCATATTAGCCATGGTGACTAAGACACTTTCTTCGAGGTTCTAACTACCCTAAATACGATAGGATACCACGAAAATATTAATTAATTTTATTTAGTGATATGAGTAAATTAAAACACAGATATAGTTGATAGTTAAAGTAAACAGAATTTTAGATCAAAGCCATAGCATAGCTAAGAGTAATTTGATACAAACATATCTTAATTTGCTCTCGCACATTAGTAATTATTATTAGGTTTCATACAAACTCATTAGTAATAATAAATGTTGTGGGTACTTACCCTTTACACAAATAATAACTGTAACTTTTATATTTTATCTAAATGCACAATTATATAGGTTTCTTAACCACTGAAATTTGAAGATATATTTCATTCCCTGTAAAAAATGTTAACATGTAAAACTATAATTAAATTTTAAATTCATGATGACCTTTCGCTGCAAGTAATAATTATGAAAATGTAGAGATCCCGCCACATAAGGTGGCAGTTGGAGGCGTCGCCACAGTCGCGTAATTCAGTGTTACCAGTAAACACGCCAAAACTAGCACTCACTGTGCCATACGGCTCGATACATTATAGGTTTCATTTGTAACGGTCTTTGGTTGCAGTGCTATAAACTCAAATAAAACAAATTAATATATCAAAGTCAAAATATGTTTATTAAACTATTTCAAACATGATTAATAATTAACGGGACTTATCCTTCTTATTATATATTACATATATTATGTGTTCCTTCACTCTGTCCGCAATAGACCGTTTAGTGTGTTCGACGTAGGATTTCCCACAGCTGCAATCAATCTTATACACACCCTTATATCTTATATCATGAGTATAAATCGCGAATCTCTTAAAACTATTATTTCAAACATGGCACTGAGCATTGTCTTTACATATTTTTTACCGAGGTTAGATCAGCGGAGACCCTAGCTTGGAGAAGAACTAACAAGAAACTCCGGAAATCAATTTATTATAATCACCCTTAACAAACATAAAAATTACAAAGAGTGGGCAAAAAACACAACGCTGGTAATACAAAATTTACCTTTCATACAAAATAACACGCAATGGCGGTAACGTCAAATTTAGTTCCAAGTTTGGCTACTGCCACCTTATGTGGCGGGATCTCTACCTAAAATATTTTGTAGCTGGCTGTCATTATAAACCACCAAGTTCAATATTTTTAAACTATAAATTTAATACAACATAAAATTGAATTGAATACATGTACTATAAAGTTATATGTACATTATAGTACAGAATAAAGACTTACTTAGAATTAAATAATTGATATATACTGAATACTGTGTAAGGTTGAACCTTTCCATGTGATCTGTAGATATTGTAAAATACATATTCAACGGTGTCTGATATTCTTTTTAGAGACATTCATTTTTATAATTGTTTTGAACAGTCAAGTAAAATGATTTTTTTACATTAAGTTTGAAATACATGAGATTAAATAAATTGTATCGGTAATCTATGGTTAGCATTAATGTCAATTCGGCATGGTAGTGTTAATTTCAATTTTTTCCATCAGCCACGTAATGTGTCAGAATTATGAAGAATATTGTTTTGCCTGCAGTTCTTGAGAAGCGGTGAATTTTGATTTAAAGCTAAAAATACATTGAAACTTTATTAGAATGGGAGGATCGCAAAGTACTGAGGTCCCCGGAGGCGGTTCAGAGGGTTACCATGTCTTAAGAGTGAGTGATATCCATTATAACTTATCTATTCCTATTTACACACCGCTTATTTCGTTTTATTTGCCCCACAGGTGCAGAATGATTCTCCGGGTCAGCGAGCTGGCTTAGAAGCTTTCTTTGACTTTATAGTAGCCATAGAAAACATAAGATTAGACCGAGACAATGACACTTTGAAAGAGCTATTGAAGAAGAACATTGATAAACAAATTAATATGCATGTCTATAGTAGCAAAACTCAACTTGTACGAGAGGTCATGATAACGCCTAGTGCTAACTGGGGAGGGCAAGGCCTTCTTGGTGTCAGCATAAGGTTCTGTTCATTTGCTGGAGCATATGAAAATATTTGGCATGTCCTTGTAAGTATATATTTGGATTTATAAGAACTACTAAGTTCACCATTTCACTCAACCTAAAATAGCAACTTTAACCTAAGAATTCATGATCTTTCTTTCTCAATCTATGGTAAAATTAGTGACCTAGAAGAAACATAACATAAAACAAATTTAATATGTAAATACTGGCTATTTAGCACATTAATAACATTCAAAATTATTTGCTTCTGTAACAGCTATGGTATTCAATTTGTTAAAATAAAAACTTAAGTGCAATTAAACTTTTCTATAAAATCTAGTTTCATATGGTTGCTTATTACATTAACTTTAACTATCAAGGTGCACTATGTGGTTTATTGGAGAAAAATAATAAGAACTAACAATGGTATAAAATGTAATGAAAGAGTGTGTATTTGAATAAATATTTTCTTACTTTGTAAAATACTGTTTCAATTTCAGGAAGTACATCCCTCTTCGCCTGCAGAGTTGGCTGGACTGAAACCGTTCTCTGATTACATAATAGGCGCTGACTCAATTATGCACGAGAGTGAGGACCTTTTCACTCTAATAGAAGCTCATGAAGGCAGAGCTCTGAAGCTGTATGTTTACAATTTAAACACTGATTCTTGTAGAGAAGTATTGATAACTCCCAACAACTCATGGGGCGGCAAAGGGAGCTTGGGCTGTGGGATTGGCTATGGCTATTTACACAGAATACCAGTAAGAAGTATTAACCCACAGGAACACTCCAGTGTATCCGACTTTATGAAGAATCAGAACCTAACTTCTGATATGAAGAATTTGAATATAAACGAGTCTACGCCACTGACATCTAGTGTTGGAGAGACTGTGCAAAGTCAGCCACCAGCCCATTTGCCCCCTCCGTTCTTAACTGGCGTGCCTATGGTTAACACATCTACTCCAGCGCCACCAGTACAAATGATGCAGCCTCCTGGTCCACCAATATCTATGGTGAATACCTCAGTACCACCTGTCAGTGCAGTTAGTTCACCAAATGTCATGGCCACTGCGCCACCAATGTCAGCTGCGCCAATACCAGCCCCACAAACAAGTGTTCCTGCTCAACAGATGGATAGTGTGTCCATGATGCAGCAAACAGCGGCTAATGTTGTCTCCAACGTTGCTTCCTATTCCAGTAGTAAGTGATTTTGTTACATATAAAGGAAATGTACTTATAATCCTTTTACGATATACCCTTAGTTTTTTGGATAGAATTAATTTTCTTCTACTCACTTTTTGTAATTGGTTACATTCCATTTGAGTACCTATCATATTAGCATAAATTGTACTTATACATTTATTCTTACTTATCATATTGTTTATCCATAAAAATATGCAATAAACTTAATAAGTGCTAGTAATGTAGAAATTATCTTGTCATTGAGATCTCTTAAGATCATCTATAAAATTAAAACAACTGAGCTCACACAAAAACTATAACTCTAATTTAATCTGATTCATTACATTATCCTCAACTTCATTCAATAATTTTAAAATCAATTAGAAAATTATAAGACCTTATTTAATTTCAGGTTTAGCAGAAACTACTTTAACGAATTTGGGCAGCATACCTTCAGTTTCTAAGATACACCCACCAGCGCCACTACCAAATCTGCCAGGAATACCAATGAACCAGCCCCAACCTTACATACCAATGATGCCATCGTACACCACCCCACATATTCCACAGATAGTACAAAATCCCAACACTAGTATACCGTTAGTACCAACTTTTGACATGAGTAGCTTCTCTCAAACGCCCTTAGATTTACCATTCCAAGCCAATGCACCGCCGACGTCGACAACGCCAGTGAATCCGTATATTATTAATCCTAATCAGCAGCAATATTCCTCATGAAGTTGCGTAGGTAATTTTTAACGGTTAGGCATAAAAGTGCATTATGTGATATGAATAGGTTATTGGGTGCAGAACTAATTGGGTTTGAAAGCGTCGATGGTCATTTAACTAATAAATTCACAGTGTGGATATATTGAATATAGCTTGGAGATACGATTTGTTAATTAAAATTACATAAATGCATAATTTCTGATTGTAAATTTTTTATTTAACAGATTATTTCTGGAAAATTAATTTAATGCTTAGTTCAAATAGTGAAAAGTGCATCAAAATTATTATTGAACGCGTAAAAAATGTAAGGTTTGATTTGAGAGAATTATAATTTTAGTTTTTTGTTCCTTTGAATAATAATCCATCATGATTATTTGAGTTCTTGTCGTTATCTGATTTAAACGAACGTTATTCCTGACCTTTACCTATTTTCTTATCGCACAATGTACTCTAATTGCATTCAATTGAAGTAACACTAAACTAAAATTGTGTGACGATTCTGTACGTGTTATATTGAATTGTGATATGTACATAAACTATGTATGTACATAAGGGAGGAATTTATAAACAAATAGGTTATGATTGATATTGTGTTATTTTTAAATATGTAATTATTTGAAATATTATTTATGTGAATATCTTATACTGCTTTATATATATGATCTATTATATATCTATATGTATACCTCTGTCACTGTTCATAATTCTAAACTCAATAAGGAACCGCAAATATTGATATATGCTTTTAACTTGAATTAATGTATGTTCCCCAGATATTTAAAAAATTTTGGTTATCCAAGCAATATTTTTCTGTTTTAGAGACAACAACCATTAAACTATTAGTTGAGATATTTGAGAGATAATGCGTTGAAAGCTTTATGTGGTAAATCTATGTCTTTGCAAGAATTTTCATAGTGTAAAAAAGTATCGTTATCGATCATTTTCGTGAAACCCAGTCAATCCCAGTGTTTGTTGTCTGAGTAAAAGTGTGGAATATTCATTGAAAAAGATTTTGTCATACATAGACAACCATTATTTTCAACACACTTTTTCACTATTAATCAAGCTGTAGCACCATCACATAACCTCAACTACTTCTTACATTTTTCAACCAAATTTCTATAAAAGTGTCTACATGTTTAAACTCTGATAAGTTATTTTATGAAAACTGAAATTACATAAAATTCTTTTATTTTGTCAGAAAATATTGTGCATGTGTTACATAGTTTTTTAAATTATAATTAATGACTTAGGTTATAAATATTAGATTAAAATTATTGTTTAGATATTATGTTTACTTAATTATTTCTGGAAATTGTCAAATCTTTTAATCTTAAAAATCTTTTTGGTATAAAGATTCTTGAACTGTAATAATTATTTTTTGTTGCTAATAATATAAAACTGTTTTAATTTAAAGGTTCCCAATAAAATTGGTCTTCATCTGATGTAAAGAAAAATATTGTCAACATATTTATACGTACAGGTTTAGTTCTTTCTGCAATTTATATTATTTACTTGTCATGGTATCAAAAATTTATTTGTTAATAATATTGATTACCTACTGTATTACAAGGTATAAGAAAAAAAACCCAGCTTTTATTTGCATTCATGTTGGTAACACATCTGACTAAAATAAGGAAAAATATACGTATGGGTTAGTTAAACTAAATATAGAATAATTACCCACCAGTAGGGAAATGTGTAAGTATAGTCTAAAAAAGTTAATGACACACACATGCTTTTGTTTCACGACTGTTATCATTTTAGAAATTGTTTTGGTAACGATAAAAGAAACAAAAAAATATTAGGAGAAAAATACTATATGCTTTATTTAGTGTATGCATTTGCGGGAGGATATAAAATTTATCAGAAGAATCTACTACGGGAATGAGTTCAACAGCGAACAGAAATATATACACGCATCTACTACCCAACGGAATAAGCAAGGACTATTGATCCCTAATTCATCATACATACATTACTAAAATTAAATAGTCTTTTCATACACTTCTGTTATTCACAAGTTGCTCAAAAAGGCTTCAACAGTGTTTAAATGTACAAAACATACATACACTATAATATTATTACTTATTTCGGAGTTAACCTCTGAATGACCACTCAAAGCCCACGTTCCATACGTGAATATACAGGATCGTGGTATCGTAGATTCACATGCGAACCTTAGACTATCCCGCAGAGATCACTGTTGTGATACGTAAGTCATCCCCGTTACCAACATATAAGTGGGCTTCAAACTAATCGTAGATAATTAATAATCATTACTTTTGTAGTAGCAAGTGCGAAGAGAATGTTCGATTGCAAAATTTTAATGCAACGCCAGAGAGCATAGGTTAATACTAATTCTATATCAATCAAGTAAATGTAAGTGCAACAGCGCAAGATCAATAAAGTTAACATAGTGCGACGCATTATGACTACTGCATGTATTAGTGGAGTAATAAATGACTTTCAACGTCAACGTATCTATCTAGCTTGTCTGTTGTTGTATGAGGATAAGTCATATAATCACAGTTTTTCTCAGTATTCAGTTGGTTGACTTACTTACCTCTAACACAAATAAGAATACTTTACCAACCCATACTCTTTTAAGGTTCGATTTTATCAACGCGTAATAAGGTGATGTGCAAACTTCGATAGATGATAAAACATGTACTTGGTAGTCAATTCCCTAGCGTAATAAAATGTTTTATATGAACGAGTAAATACGTGTGGCATTAAAACATGTAGAAATAGGTATTAAATTTGATTATAGCTATACATTTACCTACAGATGCAGTGGTCAAAGATCGTCAATGTGTTCAGATTGCTCCAATACATCGTTTGGATGGCGCAACGGCCTCTCATCTCATCTGCCACATAACCCTGCACATGGTAACTGTTTCGCAATAGAAAGGAATCTTAACTTGTTAATCCAGTACTTACCGAGATGAGTTTATAAACTTTATTTAGGACCTTAACACCGAATATCATAAACTCAAAGGTTTAGTGGACGATCGTGTGCTTTTACGACATTTTGAGAGCTAACCAACTTTAGTTCGCAAATATGTACATCGTTTCATTACAATAATTATTATAAATATACTTGTATTGAAATGGGGGTACAAATGTCTTAAAAGTTGCTATTGAACGAAAAGAATTGGAAAATAAAAAGTAAAAAAAATAATATGAATGAAGCAAAAGAGGTTTGACCAAATGATTCAAGGTGGAGAATCAATCCCTTTCCCGAAGTACATGTATATACTCGCAATTCATTTAAACCAGTGAGTAATAAAAAAGGTATATACTTCAAATGTGTTATCTTTTATTATCCTTGTTGAATCTCAGCTTGTTAAATATAGTATCTTTTACTTATTGAAGCAACAATTAATACTAACAATATTTTATACATTATCCTTAAAGTTAAACATTTCTCTTTTAATTAGATAGTTTTCGTTAGTACCTATAAAATAATTTAGTGAACTTTGCTTGTTAAATATAAATACCAAATAAATGATTATTGTTATTATTACCAATATTACTGGCACTAATATATTGATAGACCCAGTATTAATTAGGAAGCTGTATATGTATATAATTTATTCATATTATGTGAATAAGATTTAAGTTTTTGTTTATATCCAAACTACTAATTATTTTACTAATATCCAAAGCATAAATACATAGTTTTTTTTACCGAATAAATATTCTGTAGCGATTAAAAATTATGACATTAATAAGTACTTACCTAGTATAAGTGATTAATAATAATATTTGGTCCTCATTAATGTAATATTTCATTCAAAATACTACAACTACACCTATAAACTAATCAAGCGCTAAAGAGTTAACAATTTCTTTGGTTTTATTTAGAATAACGCACATGTTACTGGAAATCAACACAAATTAAATAAATTCGAATGATAGAGGCTAGATCGACGTGACATATATCTATTTTAACTTAAATCTACACTTAGTTACCTATAATTTAAGTAAACATACTGTTATTGTCTTAAGCAGATATTTGTTATAACATTAATCTCTCTACAGAGTGGTATACTGGTGTTGATCATCAATTGGTGGCTTTTCAGTTTCTAGGCCCATTTGCAGGTTGTCATGGCAACGGATAACATTGTGTGCTTCACTGTAAAAGACGCCTCCAGCCATCTCGGAGAGGCGGCGGCGGCGTCGCGTGTCTTTGTCATCAACGATGCTGGGGGGACGGATGCTTGAGCTGCGTCGGTGCTCGCGACCTAGGAACCGGGGCAGGCGCAGGGTTTTCTGGAAATATATGAATACGTAAATACTGACCATCGTATTTAGGAATTAGGATTAGAATAGAGATTAGGAAGCTAAAGGAGTTATATAAGCCTCTTAGTTAACGGTGACAGTGTGCCAGATAATGGGATCTAAGACTAAAAGAAATGCTAAATCAGAGGATACGAGGAATACAGAACTTGAAATATTGCAGGGTAGAGCTAGCTCTGCTTGCGATGTATTATCCAATAAATTTTAGTGTTCTTTCACAACGCGTTATAACGAAATATACAATCTTCGATTACAAATAAAGCGAACGGAATCATGTTAAGATTATCTTAATAAGTTATATATACCTTAGCTCTATCAGGCAATGAATTGTAGAGCGATACCAGCGCGGGAGATATCAAGTCAATCGGTATAGATGCTGGATCCGTAAAACCAGTAGCTGCTGATACTATGAGTCCTCCGATCAATGTTGTGAAGCACCCCAGCCCTGAATACCATAGATAGGATACCCTGAATAACCAGAATGCGGCTTCATCTTTTTTGTCCCTGGAAGCATGAAACTATTATTAATATTACAGACCAAGGTAACGGATAATTAAAGAGGTAGTTAAATTGTGTTTTCCTTTAGCTGAACATGGCACTTCTGCCTCATTGATATCAAGGCATGTGGAATAACAACACTTCACATCGGTTAACAGCCAAGTTCATTAATTGCACAACCTTTGTTCTTTTATGAATGTCTGTACTAATAGGACCTGACTTATATGACTACCTTTATACATATGTGTACAACCTTTGGCCGTCTATCATTAAGCATTAAAAAATATATATACAAAGTAGGTGGTGTATTAAAACATAAAAAAACTTAATTCTAACAAAAAGTAAATATTTACACAGCGCCACTAGTGTACCGAATTTAACACCCAGAAGCAAAAGCCCCCAGCACACTAGCAGCGTTGCCCCACTGGATAGCCAACGACAACCTCTGGGTCAAAAACTCCCCGGAACGTCTATCAAGAAATATTATACACAATCATACAAAAATAATGAATTATATGTAGGTGCTATGGGACTATAGGATGAAATCATACGTACATAAGAGATACGGTTTCCGATATATTATAAGAGGCCGGACACCCATCGATGGATCCGTCGATCTGATGAAGTGGTGTTTGGGTGAACTGCGCTCCTCCTCCTACTAGTAGCACCACAGCCATCCCCATTACTCCACCAGCCATCGCTCCCTAAAAGCATGAAGGAAAAAGAATACGAGAAAAGCCAAGCGAAGCAGTAGAGCCTCTATGCATGTAAAACGCTAAGTAATTGATAACAAAATTTATGGGATTAGCATACATATTTACTTGACTTACAGAAATCGTATGTCATTTCGAAGCGACACAAAGTTCAAAGGCATGAAAATTAAACATACAGAACCGCATGTACCTAAGAAGAATGTTATTGGAAGGATTTAAATATGTAGTGCTTTTCAAAGATTGGCTCCTTTAAGAGTATTAAGAGCATTGACTTAACATTAATGTGTAGCGTTTATTACAACAATATAGATTAAAATTTTTAATCACATTATATAATTTAAATAAAATCTTAACAAAATTGTTGGTGATAAAATCAGTGTAAATTTGTATTACATATCATAGAAGATTTTTTACTTTTCAACCTAAATAAACTATAAAGCTGGTAAATTTAACTTATAATATAAGTCACAGACTTCCTTATGTCCATTCATGTCTTGATCCTTGATTCACAAAGCTAAAATCGATTGAGTAATCTAAGTCTAACAAGACAGCCAAAGCCCTTATAAAAATCTCATAAAATCAAAACTAACGTGTCACCCAAGGTGTTTACAATAAAATTTGACCTTTGTCTAAGTTACCACATTCCCTTCGTTACATAATAAACCTGTGACTCGGAATTATAAGAGTAATTTTTTATAGTTAAGTATGGATGACGAAAGAAATTTGAAGATATTTATTGTCGTTGAGAAATTATCGATACAACAACCTGTATGTCACATTCGCTATCAATCTCTGGTACGCATTCTATGCAGAGTTGTTTATACTAAATAAATTTCGTGACGTTTCTATTTAGCTACGTAAATATTATAATGGAAATTAATTGTCTTTATTATCGTGGCGGGGGATGGGTGAGCAATGCCAATATGTATTGTCAACAACCTCTATTGACAATACATATTGGCATTGCATTAGTATAAAATTTATATTATCTTACATCATTCTGAAAGGAATTATAAGGAAAAACCGAAACCCAAAACTAGAATTCAAACACTACTTAAAACCAATGCTTAACCCGATACCCATCAATTACCTAATTTGAGAGCTGATTGCATGCCCGTTTAATAACTATTCCCATACAGGGAATGAATAAAATAATTATATAGAATGTTCTTTAATCCATTTTTAATACATTATTGTTGTCTTATTGCAACAGTCGATGTGTGCAATGTTACATCGAAATAATATGAAGCGTATTCAGATTAGTGCAATCTACGATTCCTTTTACGATTTAGTTTTTGGAAACAACTTTTAACGACCTAACTCTGACCCAAATTATTTGGATAATGCTCAAATTACAAGAGAATTAATAGTCTAGATATGTGAATACCTAGTTATGTAAAGTTGTCTGACTTGTTGCAGTGCCGACAAGCGCCACAAAAACACGAGATAAGCTAAGCCGGTTCTAATTTAAATGAAGACGTCTGCCGTTTATTAGTTCCTAGATTGTAATTACTTGATCAGTGATTGCGCTAGTCAGGTAATGAAAAATCAATATGTTGGATTCGTGAAACCAATCACTTATTTCGGTAATCGAATTCGATGGGAACGAAACCGTTCTTTTACATACGAGTATATTTAGGCCTATACATCCTCATGGGATTAGCAGAACCTACATGCATCGCCAACAAATATTTGTTGTCTCTGTGACATCAATTCTTGCATGATTTCTATCCTGTTATTTGAAGCTGTTTATCTTGACTCATTGATACTAACACCTGAATTACTAACTCATAATGAAGGCATAATAATAATAGGTATAAGCATAAGAAAGCTAAGAAATCCAAAGCCACCTTCACCAACCTTAGCGTTAGTCCAAGGGAAAATCATGCCCAGAGAGAACAAACCGAGAGAGACTCCACCAGTCATCCCGTTGAAGGAGAGAGCCAGCTGCAGAACTGGTCCCAACCTCTCAACAAGGAATACGAGAGCGAAGGATAGAGCACCAAACGCCAGACAAATCCATCGGGCCACCTGGAATAGATGTACGAATTAAACTACCTGTCTTTATCATGAATGCCGCTTAGTCCAAGCTAAAGAAATTTTGTTCAATAGTGTTTTGTTTAATTTAATCTCTGTATCCTACTAGTTGATAATAATACAGATTTAGGAGTCTATATTAAAAAGTGAAAATTTCAACCAGATTTGTTAATTCACGAATAGGAAAAAAATTAAAAATAACTATCTGTTGTTTTAAACTTTATTGTCTATATTAGCATATGCATTGTGAGGTTTCTGAAGATATATTAAACATACCGCTGCTCCTTTATTTTCTGAAAGCCTAGTGCCTAAAAGGCCAGATGCAAGGTCTTGACAGGCGATGGCTGCCAACGAATTCAATCCAGAAGCAACAGTACTGGAAAAGATTCATAGGTTAATAAAATTAAGAAGACTATACGGTAATATAAATGCAATATAAACTACGACTTTATCATATTCTTTAGCTTGACTAAATAAGGAGGATCTTCTTATATTAATTCTGAGTACAACATTAAAAACATGCTAAGTTATATTTCTTTCATCATTCCAAAATATCTTGCTAAAATCGTAACTATAGAAAAATATATCTGGGTTATTAAAAACGTTTAAGCCATTAATGGAGATTCACGAGGAATACGTAACAATATCTTTGTGTTACAAATTGCTACAATTATACATAATGTTCTTTGGAAACCCAGCAAATGGCTCTATTGCAAGTCAAGTTTAATGGACGACTAAATGTAAAAACTGGACATTTCTAGTTACATACTGAATTAGTTTGGTTATAATTCAAAAGTACGTACAAATTGATTTGCAGTTTGGTTTGCCACATTAGTACATGTGCAAGAAGGATTGAGCGACGTTATGTCGCAAGAGAGTCGTTTCTCGCTGCCGTGACAAATATTATAATTTATTGTGCTTATGGGGTGAAATAGAGCATACAACAATTTTGTGGAATATCAATGTTACATTTGTGATTATGTTTAATGGATAGTGCTTACCCCAGACTGGCGGCGAAGATGCCTGCCACGAAGAAGCCGGGCATTCCTCTCGCTGAGCCCAGCTCTCGCACCACGTACAGCGGGAGGAGGCGATCAGAAGCGTTGATCACTCCCGCCTATGGACAAATTGGTGAGTAATTAACAGTTGCGACAGTCCAGTTGATTGCAAACTTGCGCAGTGAGATTCCTCCGAACCAACCTTGCTCTTTTAACCCTGAACTTTCGTTTAGATCGAAGCGTAACTAAGATAAATTTACGTTTACTTCATAATTACGTGCGATTAATTTACTCATGTACAAATATGAACATTCACCTTTATCGGGTCGCAGTGAGCGTAATGAGCGGCCAGCACGGCGCCGGTTACGAAGTTCACGGAGTACACGGCGACGAGGCCCACGGCGGACACCCAGAGGGCGATGCGCGCCTGGGCCACGGTCTCCACGCTCAGGTACTTCTGCACGGAGGCCTGGTTGGCGCAGAACATGCTGGTCCAGTACACGGTGCCCCCCACCACCACCGTCCAGAACGTGTGCCGCTCCGTAGGGTCGGGATTCATGCTACACACACAAAATAACGAAATATGAAAGTCTCGTTCTTACTAATACATTCCCGTTCTTAGACAAGCGATTAATTATATCGATATCTTTATTAAATCGTGTATGAACATTTATCATAGGCTCTTTAACACAAAAGCGTTGAAATTAATCAGAAACTGAGACAAACAGGTTAACGTGTTATTTTATAAATCTATGCTTTGTAATAGTATATTATATCCTAGTGTTTTTTTCTGTTTATAAGTTTATTTACAACTGTATCCACATGAATATAATATCCTAGTATATTATATTATACTACTTTTTTACGTTACACTATTTATAGGACACTCGTCAAAAGTATATAAAACGCTAACAGGATAATTATTTTATTATCTGTCCATTAATATGAACGATTCGTCGTTTTTTATTGATTCATACTAACGCCTTAATCCATAACATGGTGGATTAATATGCCAATACGGTCTCGAAAATTTACCTATCCCAATTGGTTGTGATAGATACCCTTAAGTATGAAACAAATTATTCCATTGAACAGTAATTATAATATTTTAATATACAATTAACAGCCTTAATGTGTTTTAAAGTGACGGATGGCATTGCGATATAGCGCTCACGAGGACCGATATTCGAGCGAGCGCAAAATGGAACAAAACCGTAAATGAAGATCTTGTTACGGCATTCACTTGTGTGTGACAACATACTCTTACATACTTATGTCACATGAAGCATGTGAAAGTAGAACTTGAATCATCGACCGTAATACTATCGAATTTATATCGAGTACTACTTTAGAGCAGGTATCAAGTGTTACTGTTATTATGTTTAATATTGCATTTGAATTACGTATTGAATAACAGGTGCTATTTTTATCTCAATTTGTGTCATTGCTATTTATTATTTGTTTAATACATAACATCCGTGCTAGTTTAGGACGAGAAGAGAATGGTATTAATTGCCTTTCCTTTACAAATGACATGACACACGCTTCACGACTTGTGTACACACAACTTTTTTATTTTGGCGGGGTAGTTTTAGATTAACCACATCCCAAATTTCGAATACATATTTGATAGGAGCCACTCAAAGCTTAGCTTCACCAGGTAAATAGCAACTAACGTGATAGGCGGTAAACCAATCGCCGTATACAGGCACTGGCTATTTCCTATCCAGAGAGATAAGTACGAGTAGCTTAAAAAGTTACTAAAGGGTTAACGGATTTTGTTAGGCTACGAGATGATCAAGTTTGTCACAAATATTCAATACATTTATCGTATAAATAGTTTTTGAATACATTATTAAAACATAATCCTGATAATTATGCTAATGGCTACGTGTTATCAGAATATTTCTTTCGATATACCGCGCGATAGGCTCATTTCGTAAAGAGTGGGACGTAGGGATCTTGACACGAATATTATGTTTTATTTTTTGTTATTTGAACTTGAATATGCACGTGTGTGTACATGAATATATTTGTTTGTATTCAATGAGAAATTATTATGAAAACATCGAGAGAAATCCAATATTTTTCCTCCGATTAAGTATAGTAAAGCCACACGGTTAGTAAGGTAAGATTTTCAGAGCTTATAAATAGTTACACGGTTACGTTAGATACTGACTATTTCGTTACCACGTGGGTTCGAGACCATAGTTTTACGGACTTTGCAAATGCGAAGATTAGCACGCGACCCTGTGCAGGGTGCAATAGATAAGTAATGGTCGTAAAATGTATGCTAAGTGTATATAAAGAGAAATTAGTAACTTACTCGAAAAAGCTGAGTCGGTCAGTAGTCCTTGCATGGTCCCAGACTAGATCGAGGCCTCCCACTTGCAAGGCCCCGAGGGCTAGGACTGCAGCCAAAGAGCCAAGGAGCACCGCCGATTGGAAAGTGTCCGTCATTATCACAGCCTTCATGCCGCCCTTTTAAATAAAAATAATATTATATACGTATACATTCACGTCATTTATATCCCTTTCGGGGCGGACAGAACCTTGGAGACATGAAAACTACTCCTTGGTTACTTATTTACATGCATGTTGTGTTGTTCTATGGAATATTGGCGACAAGTTGCTAGCCTATCGCCCAATAGATTCCATTTATCCCTAGACCATTAGACGCATCCTACGACATGCTTGGAAGAACGGTAGCTACCTAGCTTTTATTTTACGACTCGGACTCACTGCGAACTTTGTCATAGGAATTGAGCCCATAGGATCTACTATCGCATCATTTGAATTTATTCTCATATGTACTTAAAAAATAAATTTTGTAATGATGAATTTTAATAAACGCATTAGATAGTGAATCAATAGCTAATAAACTTTATACAGAGTGTATTCTTACCATAGAGGCGTAAAATATGCAAACGACGTAAACCAATGACACTGCCAGATATGTGTTGAGTCCCGTCACTGCAAATGAAAACAATAATTATTTTCCTACACTTTAAAATACAACAGTTACTTTTTTGAGACTAAACACAGCTTAAGCATTAGTTTCTAGTTATAGTAAGATCGGACAAAACAGTTGCAAATTGTCTATGGTTCATTAACAGTGAATTGTCGAAAAAAGAGCACTACTCATCTACCTCCATTAAAATTGCGTAAAAGTCTATCAAAAATTTGATTTACAAATAAAAATTACTCTTAGCAATAGTGCTAATGCATCGTCGGACGTCGAACCAATTTATAAGCCTATCGAAAATATTATGTTACTCAAATCATAAGTATGTCAATGTCGATCATTATTAATAAGATTACGAGTACTAAAAGAAGAGCAGGCAGCTAAGTACTCACGAATATTTGTTTTTCATATATGGTTAGCTTTCATCACTCATACAATATCGTAAGTGTTACAGTTTTCATCTTTAGTTTTAACATCGAAATCATGTGAATGATTTCAAGTAAACCACCAAGATTTTATATAGAAAAAAGGTATGAATATATAGAAATGAAAACGGTTGCTATGCCAAAACTGAAAATACTAAAACCTGGAAAAACTTGGCAGAAAATAGAATCTAAAAATAAATCATACATAAGCAAATATATACTTATACAGTAAAAACGCATATAAACTTATGTTACATTGAATTTCGCAGCAATAATCCTTTCTATATAATCAAACACAAAGCTGGATTAATATGCCAATATAAAAGCGATCAAATCTGCCTAACACACCTTTGCAATGAATACACAATGAGATGAAATTCTATTTTTTCGAACCACACTTATTACGTTGCGGCAATTGATTTACATTAAATTAAAAACAAGAAGAAATCTTTAGACGGGCGTACTAATTGGCTAACATAATCACTATTTGAATTGAAGTTTCGTCATTGATACACGATGGGAGAGGCGTCTTTCTAGAGGTCTCTTTAGGTTGCATTGATTTTGTTTGATGTTAAAAAATATTTGAAGCAAAAGGAACAAGATCACTCACAGCGATACATATCTTAAGGCTATGGTAACAGGCAACAATTTAAAATAGATATTTTTAATCTAGATGTTTATTATCAAGTAATAACAATATATCTTACTCTCATTATTTATTATATTCTGATTGTTTTAAATTATCTCTGTTTTGAAAATTTTATATTAAAATATTTAATAAGGTAATATCTATTAAAATATTTTTTGAATAATCGTATTTGTGCGTGATTTTTATTTGTATGTTTTATAACTTAGTAATATAGATTCACACAAACATTCTTATTTCAATATAAATATATACCAAAAAGCTAAAATAAAAACTCTACATATTTATGTTATATGTTAGGTATCTATGTATGATAGTAACTTAAGTTATGTCTAAACGCTAATTATATTATGTATTTTATATGGAACCTACGGATACACACGATACTAAACTTTTAAAAAAGTCGCCTTATAATCGTAAGATTCTTAGCAAGCCAGTGCCTTAAGAATGTTCATCTCCGGCCGTTATCTGGAGAGGCTTATTACTAAACTCCAAATCATCGGTTGCGGCACAGTTGAAAGACTAATGCTGAAATAACGAGACCTCTACCACCGTGCATTGCATCATTTATATGTAGCTAAGTTATGGGTTTTATATTGTATCAAAGTTTAATAAACGTAGTATAGAAAGAAATTAATTAAGATCAGAAGTGCAACTTTATTTGTCCAAAAACTGTGTATTCTTAAGAACCATCTTATTTTTTAAAAAGTTATATTAAATTTACTATGTGTAACAAACAATTCTAACCATTTATTATTCTATTTTTTTGATATAACTAAAACGCATTACAATACTTTGTCACATCCTTGTACAGTGTGAGAGGTTAAAAACTGCAATAACGCTATGCAAGGCTAGGTCATAAAGCCAACAATTTGTCAACATTTGTCAGTTTTAAAAGGTGTTCAATGCAGTTGACCTGATGTCAGACGCTACTCGCTTAGAATCTAGCTGGGTGTCCGCATATCTTTGAATTAATTTAACTGCGCTATCACCTAACTCTATACTAGTAACATAATGACCACTATTCATCATATTGCATAAGATCAAATGCATTTATGGCTTAGTTTTATTGAAATGTGTGCTGTTGCAACTTTCATTACGGACAAGTGACTTTATTACCTATTATACTGGCTCTTTCTTAGGTTTAAAAAGCGATAGCACGTACAGACAGCCAACGTCCATGTCCTAACGCAAATATAAACGCTTGCATGAGGCATCATGAACCTTAAATAGAATCAATTTGTATTGTTGATTGACAATTGAAATGCTTAATGTGTCAGAACTTTTAATAAGCTAAAGTTAAAGAGACAAGTGAAGAAATCGTAAGGGTAAAATAATCTTGTGTGTTTTTTTACTAAAATAGCATCCTGCAAATACGTTCATTAGTTACCAAACCGCGATTTGAACAAATTAATGTTAAAACTCTCGCTATTTACGAGTCACTAACATTTTGCAAACATTGTTTCATGAGCTGTGATTTATCTATCTGTAAAATTTACGATTCAGTAATAGGTAGTAAAGTAATAAGATAGTATAGTAATAGCTAGATTTATCATGTCCTAACATATTCACCATATACATGGCATATTAACCAGTGTCTTTCTGATAAAGGCATCAATATAGGAATATATCATGAAACATGACTTTTGATTGGTCAAATAACTTCGCAATGTCAATAGTATTCACTGAAATCGGACTTCCCCGACAAGTATTAAAGTAGTGATCTATACAATCCCTTTTACCTAACATACAAAGGATTCTATGGATTCAATA
Source organism: Leucoptera coffeella (assembly GCA_030578115.1). Lineage (NCBI taxonomy): Eukaryota > Metazoa > Arthropoda > Insecta > Lepidoptera > Lyonetiidae > Leucoptera > Leucoptera coffeella. Next base: position 108,864 of record JAMBLF010001266.1, read on the forward strand.
GAATAATTAGTAATACCAATTCAAGTCGCGTAGTCTTGTACATAACAGAGTTACCGTTATGCAAGTAAGCATTAAAAGTACCTTTGATTTACGTGTTACGAAGTGTTACACACTATGTTATGCATTCATTGTAAGTCTTATGTGTGCAATTATTTTTGGTAAGCCAAATCTGATGTGTTTGAAAAACCGACTTACGTAATCAATATAAAATGATAAAATTAATTTTATTCATAGAAATGAAGATGAAAATGGCTTCAAAAACAGCTTCGTCATGTTTTTTCCATTATCTACTAGCAAACATACTACGATTGTAATTAATTACATATTTTTATTCCTTTCATATTTATAAAATTTTATTTTCAGCCATAAAAACTAATAACTCTAATGTCTAAAACTGTTTTGTCGACAATCATTATCCTCTTTTCATTAAATATGAAAATGTTATGTATGATAGCTTCAATAGTTGCTAATGGAAATAAGGCACACTACCTATATGTATACAGAAGTAGCAAGTCATTGATTAATGATTCAGCTAAATTCACTTATTAGTGATGTCTTAAAAACTCAAAATTTTAATCTGGTGTTCTTTATTTAATGAAAGCTACGTACCATCAGAAAGGGCGAGGGCAGGCGCGTATACAGCCACCGCTGTGTACAGAATCATCTGCAGCATGTACAGACTACTCGCATACAATCGGACGGGCTTACTAAAACGAACTTCCTGCGAATAAATTTGGAATATAATGAAATCTTATAACGTGGTAGGCAAAAAACGGTGTACATTTCGATTTATTTACCTTTCCGGTAGTTTGTATATATACAAACATAAGAAACAAAAATCAGGCCTCTATTTTCCCCCGGAGTAGGCAAAACAATAAATTATCAGTTAGCAATTACTGATTTGGCAATCCTCGATTACTGTACTGACATCACTTGCCTATTAGAAAATATCTACATGTTTTTATTACTTTTACTTTAAAGCAAGGAAAAGTGCATAAATAATAGTCATTGTTACACGTACCAAATATTCATAACAAGAAGTGAGTCGTAGTCTCATGAACACTGGCAAATATATGCGACTAGTGATGGGCACCACTAGAACAAACGCAATGCAGATCATCCAAAACTGCACTCCGGCAACGTACATTTCAGCCGGATTCCCTAACAGCTCTATGGCCGTAATGAAACTGAAATAAATAAAATAAAATGGGTACTACGTTTATGAAACAACTCGATGATATCTACGACATTTAATTCTTACTAATTTATACATATATTAACGTATTCTTATCCTTTTTAAGCTCTCTCTATGTCCTCTGTCACAATTGTAATAACTGTCAATGTGCGGCAAATGTGGAATAATGTTAACAGATTGATAAAGTTTATTAATTAACATTTAACTTGACTTTTAAATTTAAAGTTTTCATTTAACCATCGATCAATAAATCGATCATCATTCAACATTTATCATTTAACTGGCTGACAATAAGCAGTTATAACACAGAATTGAAAATTCGTGAGGAAAAAATAGGTTGCTTCCTTATCCATAGATTTATTTTTTATTTCTCACCTGGCAGCGAGACTGAGCGCCATGGGAAACGTGCCCATAGTGGATCCTCCAAGTAAAAAGTCATCACTAGAAGTTTGCTTCTCTCCAAAGTAAGCGTAGAAGACTCCTATAGCACAAGATACAATAAGCATGGCTGCGAGAACCGCATAGTCTTCCCAATGGAACAGTTCGGTTGATTCCGAAACATCACTTGAGTTCGAAGGTTGTACTGGTATGAGGCTGTTGTTTTCTAACCTGAACACGCTTGGAGTGGCATCTGCCGTTCGAAAGGCGAGTAGAAGAATCAAGGTTCCGTATGCCTGTGAAGATAAAATTGGGTTAAAGATTTATGAGTTTAAGAGTTACTATTGTATTATTTGTTTTAAAGAATTGGAAATATCACAAAATATGCAAAATGGTATCGTTTGTAGAAAAATGGGTTTTTTACATATTGTACTGGATGTCGATACAACATAATAAGATTCATAAAACGAAGAATGTATCTAAGTTATAATTAATAAACAAATAATTTTTTTACTACGGATAATACTCATTAAAATTCCGAAGTTTATTTTATTGGTAAAAATTATATGCAATCTTGTTGCAATAATCACCAAGTATTAACACAATTAGAATAATATTATGTAATTCAAAAATTTCTCCATTGCGTTCTGTTTGTTATTTTAAATTTAAGAAAATTCTATTGCATCATAAGTGGATAGCTCATAATCTTAAGCTCGGCCAGAAACATTATTTATTTAAACATTGTAAGGTCCCCAATTTGTTTATTTAATAAACAAAGTTGAGCACGAACGTTTCATTCAACTAAAACTTGGCAACAGCACACTTGATAGGGAGTGCAGCGTGGGCAGCATAGAAACAACTTATCATCTTTCAAAAACTTATTAGCATGTACTTGTATCGTAAAGACGGTGAAACCTTACTTTCGACAGTATAAGGTTATTATCGCACGTGTCTCATTGTGTGTCTCTGTAGTTTTAGAACAAATGTATACGAAACGTATGTTTTAAACGTGTGCTGATATTATGCAAGTCATAGATGCTAAATGCAGGGTCTTATTTGGAATTGTTTTTAATATGAACTGAAACTACATGAGTTCAACATATTTTTCTAATTTTTAATTTATTTTCTTCTTCAATGCTTTTAAAACAATAATACTCAATTTACTGATTAAAAAAATTGCATGAAGCAAAAAGAAAAAAATCTTAAATGTGCATCTATCAGTTAGCTATTTACATATGATAAATTATTAGGAGTCATCCGAGTTAACCAAATGCTCTTCGAATTATTCATGTAAATGTTATCTTAAAGACTGCTAAATACGAATACCAACAAGCCAGATTTACATAAATTAGGCACCGTGTCGGTAGTAGAGATTTACCTTGATTTTTAATTAAAAAAATATGTATTTTAACATAATACTTCAAGAAAGCATTGCATAATCAAATAAGATAGGAGTGTGCTGCAGTAACTGGTGAAATAACAAGTTGATTAATGGCTATTCGAATATTAATTCAATGATTACCTCTGGGCCTAAATAAATCGTGTGTATAAATTGCGTAATTCTATTTCATACTCGTAAAAACGCAACTAAGCTACATATAATCATATTATTGTAAATTTTATTCGAATGTGATTGGGATTGAGCATCGAATAAAGGATGTTGGAATACAGTTATTGAAATAAGAGTTACTAAGAATACTTTGATCCTAAAGATGTTGCCGATAATCTTAGACTAATTAATGAAAGTAGGAATTAAATTTTCAACTTAAAATATATAATATTTATTTATTTTAGTTACGGATGAAATGGAGGATTCTAGACCAGAAAGTTTATTAATATCAGAATTTGAGAAAGCTACCTCTGAAGGCCATTGGTTATATATGTATATATATTTAATTATTTATTTTACAATTCAAAAATTATATCTAAAAAGAATTTAACAAATGACCAATAAAATAGCCCATATCCATTAGTATCTCGTTAAGCCTTTGACAATATCACAAATTTGAATATTAGTTAGCGACGCAATTCATAATTTTATATGTTAATTCAATCGTAACTTTGAACTTGTGTCGCAACAATAAATGGGATTAAGCAACAAATTTTAGTATAATCTTAGTGAGGACATATTTAAGATAGGGATTATTTATTAAGTGAGCGAAAAATGGATTTGATTTAGCTATACCACTGTAACATATAGCGGAGACCGACGTGCGAGTCTTTGAATGACTCGCTAAGGGTAATGTTATACTATTTTATCAATTCGTAAATCACAAGAACAAACTACGACATACCCAAAAATAATATCAGTTATGTAGACGAATTAGTATCGATGTTACATGAGTACTCAGCCCTTTCTTTCCGAACAGTGAAAGGCTGTGCTGGTCTAAGTGTATGTTTTCAAGTGGAGAATGGCCTTATAGATATACGTAAGTAGATACGAAACAGACAACTTTTACTGTTGGACGCCTTTGCATTCCAAATTCCTTGAGAGGTAAAAATAACTTGTCACCCACTATAATAAATAAACAGTTATCGCAAATCTGGTCCTATACATATGCTTCACAACGATAATCCGAAAAGTATTCAGAAGCTATGGGGACCGCAGGCAGTATCTATACTTTGGATATTTAAGATAGTATTACTTCTGTTTTGCCATATAAATATAGTTACTTACAACATATGACAGTTAGATTCGCTATATTGATGAGGAGGTTTGATGACTGTTTACCCCAATACAGGTAAACGGGCATCACGCATGTATGTATGTATAGTTCCATTTTCCTTTCAGAAAACCTTATCGTTACTAGAACTGCTTATTCACAAGCTTTACAAATAACTATTCGATGCATTCAAACTTTCGTATATTTAAGTTGTAAAATTGATTTACATGCTGTAGATTGCAATTCACATTATTTATGATACATTAAATCTGCACAAAATCACAATATTTTACAAGTTGCTTGACAGATTCGCTGAAATTATATCATGCTTATTCACTGGTCGTATGCAATACAAGACAAAAGCTAATAAATCTTTTTGTAAAAACAAGAACAGGTTACTCATATAAATATTAAGATTTTTAAGAGCCGCGACGGTAGAATTCTCTCTAATAAATATGATTTTAACTTTTCTTATTAAATACAGTTATGAAATATTGATAAAGGATAAGTGTTGAACGACCTTCGTCAATGCTTCGACAACTGAAATAAATCTTCGAATAATTAGATGTTCATACGATGGCCTGTAATATTTGCAATTCTTGCTCAACATTACAAGTAGACGCTACTTAAATTATAGTCGAACCTGTCGACCTTCCCAACCATGATACAAATAAGTGATTTGTAGTTGTCATAATTGAGAATACTTATTGATATATCGATATTTACTATTTATTTTAATAAGACATGAAATGAGCAATTAATAGAATAAATATGTAAACAGTTTTGAAATACTTTCAAAGGAGGAAAGGAAATAATAGTTTACCGTTTTCTCCTTATCTATGGACTAACTTGTTGCAGTTATTAGGTAATTAACCCTATTACATTAATGCGCCTCCAACTCATTCTGAGAACTCCATGATTTCGATTGAGTTTCGTCATATAATTTCTCCAAGGCCTATTAGAACGACATTTTCTTTCGGTCGCCACATCCACTTTCAATTTCAGGGTGCTAATAGAGCAAATTGTTATGTCCGTCAGGTTGTGTAAGAGTAGCTTTATGTTTACTCAGGGTTTTCCAGTATATAAACACGCATCCAGCACGTCATGCGTTTGGTAATTGATGAGTGGGCAGCAGCGAATGAACATTAATTCTGCATCATCTGTGCGCTTACTAAGCTCCAGTCAATTTGTTGATTGATCAATGGTAATTATTTAATTCAGTTCATTCATACGTTTTGAAATAGCAACGAGTTCTTTTATTTATGTGATAGTAGTGCTAAACTTAAATTTAATTAATAATTGACGAACACGTTCACTAGTTACGAGATCTTACATTGCCAAATACTCATTAGTATCTCAGTAAATAAAAAAATAACCTAAATCTATTTTAATGCTGCAAAATTGTCTGAGGAGATATTACATCTCATAAGTTATGTTTATCCCGAAAGAAATTTCAGTTCGTAAATGTTTATTTATATATCACAATAAATTCCTAAAACTTAAAAAGTATCAAAATAAGGGTAAACAAAATAGGTAAATATTTTTCGAACTCAAATCTTAAGGATACGTGAAATCACGCACCTATTAATAACGCTCATATTAACTCATAGTTTGCTTATATTTACGAAGTATGAAAACCTTAACCAATTGACACAATTTATTTCGAAAGGGAGTGTAATCATTTATACATCTCAATGTCGTATTTCTGTCGATTCTGGATTGTGGAAACCATAATTCAATTCCAGTTTGCGTCGATGCAATTATGTATTACCAGTTTAAGTCACTTTAGTAGTTAAAAGTGGAGTAAATTTTGAAGGTCGATAATCGAGCTGTATGATTTAATCACCCGATTTTGTGTCGGTCATGTCATGAGTAATTCTTTAAGACTTTGTTTGTTGGCTAACGTCACGCAATGAGAATGCGCACTAACAACACATATCCAGAGCTAACTGCCAACGGTTGGCCGAAGCCTCCCCTAACTGGAATGAACTGGTAAGCCACAGCTTCGCATTACGGAGAAGAGGTTCCAACCATTGTGCGCATACCAACCAATGGAAATAATACTTTTAATGGCCTCGTCCAATCCATTTCTCGTGGATAGGCGTGTCATCATTTATACGACAGTACTCGCAAGTGTGAATGAATCATGGCTCATGATACTATCATTCGTTCCATGTTTCTACAATACCCATGAAGCAAACACATATTTTAAAAGGTATGACTACTGTACATCCTTTGGAGTAACCTGGGCTACCTTTTTATCAATCTTTGACCATTTAATGATCACAGTTATCTAAAGTATTATCTAATTAAAAAAGAAAACAAATCACACTAAAATTCCTTACTGTTTTTACGTATTCTTCAGAACTACTTAAAAACATTTTGCTTAGCTTGTTGTTATATCATATTTCAACTTCCACCGCCAAACATTCGCCAGTGAGTGAACATGTTTACTATTGAATGCGATTATGTAAATTACAAACGTTAGTTTTAACCCAAATTAACATTATTTTTGTTTTTAAATTGTCGGACATACGTACGGGCTCCTTTCACTCGATTATGCGCAATGGCGGCGACGGTTGACCACAGTGCATGACCTGATTTAAACAAAATGACCTAAGTACGATGCATGCATGTACGTACATTACACTGTAATGAAAGTTTGAAAGTCGCTGATTATGTGACAAGATGATACAATTTATATTGCTGGTGTTACCCGTCAACTTCAAACTTATTTTAAATAACGTATTTTTTAAGTGTAGTATTGTATATAATTTAAAATCTTATGAGTTAATCAAAACCTTATCATAAAGGTAAGAAATGGTTCCAGCTTCATGTAGTTAACTTTAGCAATGATATAGATCGTTACATAATTGCAAAGATACAAACTCTTACACTCATGACTCATGTGAGTCACATGACATTACTTTACGTATAATTACTTTCTTACTACATACATACCCACACATCACGCCCGTTTCCCTGTTGAGGGGTAGGCAGAGCTCAGGGATCACAACCACTTTCGCTTCATTGACACTCATACACCTTTACATACACACTCGGCGGTTATAGGTCCTTTTAATATCTCCTTACGTAGCAATAAAACTATTAAGTTGACGTATTAGTGATAAAATTGTAATTCTGAGAAAATATGGTATTTTTATCTTGGAAAATATACATCATGTGCTAGTTTTATTGTTTTATCCAGAGCGAGAAGGAACGAATAGTTTTTTTAAATTTATACCAATTTTAGTATAATAAAATATTACCTACAGGCCTTAGTTTAATTTACTCTGTTTCCCTAATTTCTGGAATTATTTACATGTGGATGGTAGTTTATTAGGAATATAATGACGTTTATTAGAATTCCCTGTACGCGATTGAGATATTGATTTAAATGACACAATGTCAACTTCTGCAACGACGCAAGCCAATAGATATTGTGTTTGTGCTCAATGAGATGAATTACTGTCATTGAGAGGTAAAGTGATAAATGCAGCTAAAATATTGATGGCCATCTTTTGTAACGTTGCATTCGACCGTTGTATTTCACACATTCCATTCTATGCAAATTGAAGTTTTTTACTTTACGGGTCTCTTAGCAGGAACAAATACGAAGAATTTTTGTCTCGTAACACTATTGATGTCACGTGAAATGTGATTTTGAAGTGTATTGTTTCGTGAATTTCACATTTTTGTTTGCTATTCTTTTGGCACAAAACAACGTACAACAATACAACACATTTCATTTG
>JAMBLF010001267.1:0-117167 GCA_030578115.1 Leucoptera coffeella
ACCTGTCACATGAAGTACTATCTTATTAACACGGATATTAGAGGTGGCCATAGAAATAGAATTACTACTTTGGAACTTCGACTTCCCCGCAAGGGTTAAAAGGTCGCGCAAGTGTTTTTGCTTTTGTATTTTAATCATCATCATCAGCCTGTATGAATCCACTGTTGGGCATAGGCCTCCCCTAAACGACGCCACTTTTCCCTGTCAGTGGCCGTTCGCATTAATTTGATGCCGGCCAACCTGCGTAGGTCGTCTTCCCACCTTGCCGGGGGGCGCCCTACACTACGTTTACTGAGACGCGGTCTCCACTCTTGTACTTTTTTGCTCCAGCGACCATCAGTCCTTCTGCAAACGTGACCAGCCCAACTCCACTTCAGCGTGCTTTAATACTAAAGAATATGTACATAAACATCATGCCTGATTCCGTGTAAAGGGGTAGGCAGAGTTCACGGATCCCAATCTGTCCAGATCCTGACCAACCTCTTTCACTTCAATGACACTCTTAAACCACCTCATACACATTCGGCGGTTATAAGTACTTCTAACATCACCCTTTTTCAATATGCCGTCTATCTAACTGTCATATGTCCTATTGGGCCGGCCCTTACGTAACCGTCCTTCCACTTCACCCATATATATTCCTTTTGTCTATCTGCTATCATTCATCCACATAACATGTCAAAACCATCGAACCATGCTCTTTTCAATCTTAGTCACTACATTTTCTTTCAAACCTCATCCTTCCCTTATCACACTTTTTAATACTATCATTCAATCCTAACACGCTTCTCAGTGCGGTCACATTTCGACGGCATCGATTCTACTTTCATGCTTCGTTTGCCATACCCAACTTTCGCTACCATAAGTCAATGTATGTTTAAATCACTACATAGTATAAAAACAAAGTCGCTTTCTTTGTCCCTTTGTCCCTTTGTATGCTTAAATCTTTGAAACTACACAACGGATTTTGATGCGGCTTTTTTAATAGATAGAGTGATTCAAGAGGAAGGTTTATATGTATAATAAATAATGTATAATAAATAATAGGTTTATATGTATAATGTTATATTTTTGTTATACGTTTATTTTTGTAAAAATCGTGTTACTCTACCGCATTAGGGTTATCCTGTAATGGTAGGGCTTAACTTAGTAATAATAAATAAATAAATAATAACATCCATTAAAAAGTGGATTAGGCTATATATTTTATACCCGTGCAAAGCCGGCGCGAGACTAGTTGCACATAAAATACCATCATAGGCAATGTGTTGACATTGAACTTGTTAACTGAAACGTCGCCAAACAATAACCAGCTGATCAAACGAAAAAGAAATGCCTTTATAAATACGAAAGAGCTAATTTATGCCATTTCATACCACCTGCATAAGAATGACAATAAGTTGGCTTATTATTCACTGGAACTCAGTCGAAATAGTCAAAAGTCACTAGCTAATAACACAAAAACGGCTTTCACGATCATTGCATTTGTTTTTATTGAATGATTTATGAAACTAAAATGAAATATCCCATAATTTTATAAACATAGTAAGTGCTACACCAATTGAACTAGCCCCTTGCTAAGTGCATTTGAGACTTGTGTTAAGGGTACTAGACATCGTATTTGTAAGAATAGATAAATACACTAATGAAGCTTAAAAATGTCAAAACAAATCATATTTAAACATCAATCTTCCTTACTATGTGATCTTTTTTGTGCATATTTTATAGGAGTGTGTATAAGTATGAATGAAGCGAAAGTGGTTTGTCAGGATCGGGACAGATGGGGATCCGTGATCTCTGACTATTTCTCCACAGGAAAACGGGCGTCATGTATATGTATGTACCTATTCTTTACAATAGTTCTTCACTGCATAATCCTTTCACACAAATATAAGTACGAAGACAAAATTTAACGACCTTCATGGCGCGATTGGTAGACCACCTGAAGGCTAATTGTGAGGTCCCGATTCCCGGTAGAGGCAGGGTTAAGAACTTTATGCTTTTCTTCTGCTATCCAGTCTGGTCGTTGGATATATTGCTATACATATATGTATTTATCTATTCATATGAATGAAATTGAAATGTATGTTTTTCATTTACGTACATAATTCACAGTCGCTAACAATGAGGGAAAACATCGTGAGGAAACCTGCCTATCACTCAGGATAGGTAATAGTCAGTGCCTATATACGGCGATACGGTTCACTACCTATCACGTTGGATGCTGTCTACCTAGTGATAAGCGGGCTTTGAACGATCCATACCTAACATGCCTTCGAAATTTCGGGGACGGGCACTCAACCCTTCGACTAACATGCCACTACAAAAGGGAGTGTGTATACACAAGTCGTGAAGCGTATTTTGTTTTTTCAAAATAAATTTTTGAACGTTTGATTCGAAGCTTATACGCATACAATAGAACCGAGATCGTATTCTATATTTCACATGCACAAAATATTCAAGCAGCGTTTTTAGCACTCTTATTTATTCAAAGTACAGAAAAGGATTTTGACACATTTCATTAAATCATTTCTTGGTGGACAAAACCTATATAAACGATAATAACGCTTAGATCTCTCTTTAATACGAATATTGGGGTTGTAATCATATGGAAGTTTGGTGTCAGGATGCTAGCCTATTATAATAACATATTAATTTAATAATATTTCGACATTATTCGATGCCGGCCAACCTGCGCAGGTCGTCTTCCCACTTTACCGGGGGGCGCCCCAGACTACGTTTACTGAGACGCGGTCTCCACTCTTGGACTTTTTTGCTCCAGCGACCATCAGTTGATTAATATTAATATTGACTGAAACACAGCGCTGGTTACATGGACAACTGTGCCATGTTACTAGCATTTTAGCTGAGGCAGGTCCTTTTGCATTTGGCGTTGCACCGGCTTGCACAGGCCTATTTAGTTTCAAGTTTGTTTATTTTTCTTTGTTAGTTTCTAAGTTTTGTATTATTGTTTAGGTTTTTGTGTTCGTCGGTGTAATGTCCTAATGTAAATAAATATTATTATTATTATTAATATAGAACAGTTAAATAATTATAGATAATAATAATTTTGTGTGTATGTATGTATGTGAGTTTGTAGCACCGTTTTTAGTCAAGATCTGGTAAAATACACACATTAATTAAAGCCTCTACTCCCCTAGGAGATATGCTGAGTTTATCGATTGCCAACTTGAATGATAGATAGATAGTCAGTACTCAATGTGACTGGTTGTCAGCCATGTCGCCATTTACAAGCACTAACTATTACCTGTTCGACGAACAGGTAGGTTTCCTCACGATGTTTTCCCTCACCATATAATTCGATGCATTTCGTAAATGTGTTTTTATTACGAAAATGTACATAGGAATTCATTAAATTTCATTTCCATCGGAAGATGCTCAAGCGGGATTTGAACCCTGTAACCCACTGATACAGAGCCAAGCTCCAAGCAACTGAGCTACGTCGATGTAAACATACGTTCATAGGTATATGACATCACAACCCTAATATACATACATATACATTCACGTCCTTTGTCCTCGTATCTCCTAGGTCACTTTTTAGCATTATTTTTAGGTGTGTGATGTCATATGGCTGGTGGATAGTGACATTGGTGACAGGTTGCTAGTGCATCACCCAATCGTCTCTTATTCCGCTTTCTCCGACATGCTGGGAAGAACGGCAGCTTGTTAGCATTATTTTTACGTCCCAGACTAGCACGGGACAACAACCGCAATATTTATGCTAAAAATTTACCTAAGAGATACGAAAACCTAGGAATACGGTATAGATATAGCCAGTGCTTGTTTACGGCAATACGGTTCACTACCTATTACGTTGGGTGCTGTCTATCTAGTGAAACGCGGGCTTCGAGTGATCCATACCTAACATGCCTTCGACATTACGGAGATGAGCACTCAAGCCTCTGACTACCCAGCCACAAAAAAAGACTGTGTATAAACATAAAGTTTATATATTTCTTTCATTCGTTTCGAGGTGCACAGAAACTGACACTCTAATATCTCCCAGGTCACTTTTACCATGAATATTGGGGTTGTGATCTCATAGGGAACATAGGTGACAAGTTGCTAGCCATTCGTTTAATAGTTTCTTTTGGCCTCAAGTCTCTTAGTCACCTGCTACAACGGCAGCTAGTTAGTCTTCTTTTGTCCCTGTGTAGCACGGGACATATATAAATATAACATAAAAATTGACACATCATCGCTTCGATAGCGAAAGGGATTATAAACGAAAAACGGTATATAAAGGACGTAAATATTCATTTTGCCTTAAAAGAGTGTGTATGTGGTGTGAGGGCCACTCCGTTAATCTCTATGAAAATTTGCTAGGATTTAGTGAACATTCCAAAACAATTGTGCAACTTGGAATCTGAATTTGTGAAAGTCAATTAAGGGAGTAAACGCCTTAAAAGTTGGGTTCTCAATTCTCACATAGAAGATTGAGGGCCCACACGTACCAGGCGACTGTGGGCATTAAGAAAAAGTCTTTACGACTAAAATGTAAATCATTTACAAACAAAATTTGTGATAATAAGATATTACCACAAAACGCTATTGCACCCAGAATATCTAATAAGATGTAGTGACTAGGATCGAAAAGATCATACTTCAGTTTGGACGTATGCGGATAAAACATAGAACACTGACGAAAATATACGGTGAGGTGTAAAGGCGGTTACGTAGCAGTTGTCCCAATAAGACGATATTCAAATAAACGAGATGCTGAAAAGGGTGACGTTAGTAGTACCTTTAACCGCCGAGTGTGTATGAGGAGCTGTATGAGTGTCAATTAAGTGAAAGTGGTTTGTAATGATCGACAACAATGACGAACCTTGATCACTGCTTTCTCTGTAGGGTGCAAGTATGTAGTATTGCCAGTTCCGAAGAATAGCTATTTTTTTATTCACCCTAGTTGGTACATTGTACAATATTTTTATATACCAAAAGGACTAAGATAAATAAAAATAACTACAAAAGTCACAATACCTACTGCATTTCCGATAACATAGAGTTTTCTGTTTTTGTATATACATTTTCTTTACCTACTTCCTTTCATACTTCCTCACATTATTTTTCTGCACCGTAGTTAGTGGATTGTACCGTAGCACACCGTAGTAGTATTTTTTAAACTTTGACAGTCAGATAACTTATATGCATTATCGCAACTTCAAAAAAATTTTCTTATATGCATTTTCGCAACTTCAATAAATTTTTTAAATGGAATACTATTACGACGAGGACAAAATTTGTAAGGTAACCTATCTATTCCTCGGAAAAGGTAATAGTCAGTGCTCTTAAATGGCGACACGGCTTATCACCTGTGACATTGAGTGACTATCTGGTTAACACGTGGGTTAGGGTGGCCATAGAATTACTACCTTCGCAATTGCGGAGATGGACACCTGAACCTTTGACTACCCCGCAAGGGTCAATGCTCGTGAACGCGTACGTAATAAGTAGAATGTATGTATGTATGTTGTTTGTAATGTGTTCCTGTGAGGTTCGGCACTTGAATGGAATGCAACCAGCTGTCGATCATACATACGCTTCACGACTTGTGTATACACAATCCCTTTTTTATTATGGCGCGGTAGTCAGAGGCTTGAATGCCCATCTCCGAATAGGCACTGACTATATAAGGCGATACGGTTCACTACCTATCACGTTGGGTGCTCTCTATCTAGTGAAACGCGGGCTTCTAGTGACCCATACCTAACATGCCTCCGAAATTTCGGAGATGGGCATTCAAGCCTGTGACTATCCCGCCATAATAAAAAAGGGAGTGTGTATACACAAGTCGTGAAGCGTATGTTTTATATTTATGAAAATAATTAATAAAAAGATTATTGAATCTTTTGGGCGATGAGCTAGCAACTTGTCACCATTGTTTCATAAGAGATCACAACCCCAAAACTTTCATGTTAAAAAGCGACCTAGGAGATAATTATTATCGTCTTTCCAAAGTTCTTGTCCTTCCAAAAGGTTTTAAAAGGACTTGAATGTAAAACATAGCGAATCGCAAAAAAGGATAGATTTGTGTACTGTCTATGTTATTATGGCGCGGTAGTCAGAGGCTTGAATGCCCATCTCCGAATAGGCACTGACTATATAAGGCGATACGGTTCACTACCTATCACGTTGGGTGCTCTCTATCTAGTGAAACGCGGGCTACGAATGACCCATACCTAACATGCCTTCGAAATTTCGGAGATGGGCATTCAAGCCTGTGACTATCCCGCCATAATAAAAAAGGGATTGTGTATACACAATTCGTGAAGCGTATGTATGATCGACAGCTGGTTGCATTCCATTCAAGTGCCGAACCTCACAGGAACACATTACAAACAACATACATACATACATTCTACTTATTACGTACGCGTTCACGAGCATTGACCCTTGCGGGGTAGTCAAAGGTTCAGGTGTCCATCTCCGCAATTGCGAAGGTAGTAATTCTATGGCCACCCTAACCCACGTGTTAACCAGATAGTCACTCAATGTCACAGGTGATAAGCCGTGTCGCCATTTAAGAGCACTGACTATTACCTTTTCCGAGGAATAGATAGGTTACCTTACAAATTTTGTCCTCGTCGTAATAGTATTCCATTTAAAAAATTTATTGAAGTTGCGAAAATGCATATAAGAAAATTTTTTTGAAGTTGCGATAATGCATATAAGTTATCTGACTGTCAAAGTTTAAAAAATACTACTACGGTGTGCTACGGTACAATCCACTAACTACGGTGCAGAAAAATAATGTGAGGAAGTATGAAAGGAAGTAGGTAAAGAAAATGTATATACAAAAACAGAAAACTCTATCTTATCGGAAATGCAGTACTGTGACTTTTTTAGTTATTTTTATTTATCTTAGTCCTTTAGGTATATAAAAATATTGTAGTACCAACTAGGGTGAAGAAAAATATAACTATTCCTCAGAATAGGCAATACATACTTGCACCCATGGAGTAATTAATAAGAGGAGTGGGCCTTACGCAATATTTGTATGGAATTTAGCGTGGCATTACGCGGGGTGAAACGAGGTACGCGGGATCGAGGGGAGATATTACAACCAATCAAAACACGGCATCGGCCAATCAAATCAGGTATCTTCTTTCTACTACACATTTTTGACTCCGCATCAATTAAAACACGCCATTTGGCCTCCGCACCACGCCGGGTCCTCTTTATATTTGGTTGGTGCTTGCACCCTACAGAGTAAGCAGTGATCAAGGATCCTTATTGTTGTCGATCCTTACAAACCACTTTCGCTTATTTGATACTCATACAGCTCCTCATACACACTCGGTGGTTAAAGATACTATTAACTTCACCCTATTCAATAAGTCGTTTATTTGAATATCGTCTTATTTGGACAACTCCTACGCACAGGCGGTTAGCCTTTACACCACACCGTATATTTTCGTCAACTTTTTATGTTTTATCCGCATAGGTCCAAACTGAAGTATGATCTTCTATCTTGATCCCAGTCACTACATCTTTGTTTAAAGCACAGCGTATATTCAAGACTAATAACTAACGGGACTTATCGTGTATGTTTTTATATAATAATATAAATTATTAATTCGTTAGTTATTAATCATGAGTATAAATCGCGAATCTCTTAAAACTATAGCGTTTATTCAAGTTCTGTATTTTCTTTTTTTCGTTTTTAATCCCTTTTGCTATCTAAGCTATGGCTGGTCAATTTTTATGGTATATTTATATATGTTCCGTACTAAGCTATCGCGACATGGCTGACCACCTGTCACATTGAATACGGACTATCTGGTCAACACGTGGGTTCGAGGTGTCTATGGAATTACTACCTTCGCAATTGCGGAGATGGACACCTGAACCTCTGACTACCCCGCAAGGGTTAATGGTCGTGAACGCGTATGCTTGTCCCGTACTACACAGGGACAAAAGAATACTAACTAGCTGCCGTTGTAGTAAGCGACCAAGAGACAGGAGGCCAATGGAAACTATTAAGTAAATGGCTAGCAACCTATCACCTATGACATCACAGCCCTAACATTCATGCTGAAAAGTCACCTGGGAAATATTATAGTCTCTCACAGTTTCTATGCACTCCGAAAGGGATGATAGAAATATACAAACTTTATGTGTATACACAGTCCCTTTTTATTGTTGCTGGGTAGTCAAAGGCTTGAGTGCTCATCTCCGAAATTTCGAAGGCATGTTAGATTGAGCCACTCGAAGCCCGCGTTACACTAGATAGTCAGCACCCAACATAATAGCAGTGTACCGTATCGCTGTATTCCTAGGTTTTCGTATCTCTTAGGTCACCTTTTGGCAAAAATATTGTGGTTGTTGTTCCGTGCTAGTCTGGGACGTAAAAATAATGCTAACTAGCTGCCATTCTTCCCGGCATGTCCGAGGAGGCAACTAAGTGACTAGTGGATAATGAGATCGATAGGCCGATGGGCTAACAACTTGTCACCAATGTTCCATATGACATCACACACCTAAAAATAATACTAAAAAAGTGACATCGGAGATACGAGAACGAGGGACGTGAATGTATATATGTGTATGTATATTAGGGTTGTGATATCACATATCTATAAATGTATGTTTACATCGACGTAGCTCAGTTGTTTGGGGCTTGGCCCTGTATCAGTGTGTTACAGGGTTCAAATCCCGCTTGAGCATGTACCAATGGAAATGAACTTTAAAGAATTTCTATGTACATTTTCGTAACAAAAACACATTTACGAAATATATCGAATTATACGGTGAGGGAAAACATCCTGAGGAAACCTACCTGTTCGTCGAACAGGTAATAGTTAGTGCTTGTCAACGGCGACATGGCTGACCACCTGTCACATTGAGTACTGACTATCTATCTATCATTCAAGTTGGCAATCGATAAACTCAGCTTATCTCCTAGGGGAGTAGAGGCTTTAATTAATGTGTGTATTTTACTAGATCTTGGCTAAAAACGGTGCTACAAACTCACATACATACACACACAAAATTATTATCACTACATAGTATAAAACAAAGTCGCTTTCTCTGTCCCTATGTCCCTTTGTATGCTTAAATCTTTGAAACTACGCAACGGATTTTGATGCGGTTTTTTTTAATAGATATAATGTTTCAAGAGGAAAGTTTATATGTATAATAACATCCATTAAATAGTGGAGTAGGCTATATATTTTATATCCGTGCGAAGCCGGAGCGGATCACTAGTAATATCATAAATAAGCATTGTCCCGTGCTAGTTTCTGACGCAAAAGAGTGTAAACTAGCTGCCGTTCTTCCCGGCGTGACGTTGAAGGCTAAGGGATTAGGGGTCAATGGAATTTGTTGGACGATGGGCTAGCAACCTAAACCCAATAACATCCATTAAATAGTGGAGTAGGCTATATATTTTATACCCGTGCGAAGCCGGAGCGGGTCGCTAGCGTATGTATATGGGGATTGTGATGTCATAAATCTATGTATGTTTACAGTACTCACATTGATTAAGAACACGAGCAAAAGCCCGGTGATTATCCTTCTCATTTTCCAATGCTGCTGGCCAGGTCTAGTGCACTTGTAAACCAAACTGACAGCGTGTTATATGAAGAAGCAATTTATATAAACTCCGTTTTTGGCGTGTTGTAGCGAGAGTGTTTGGGCAGGTGTTTTATGGATTGGCTGGGATTTTGGTTGGATGATGTATGAATTAGTTAAGTGACATTCCTTTTTGTCTCGATACTGATAAACTACATACATATATCATACACATCTCGCCTGATTCTCTGTAGAGGGGTAGGCAGAGATCACGGATCCCCATTTGTCCCGATCCTGACAGACCACTTTCGCTTCATTGAGACACACATCTTCTAATAATGTATTGCTATACTACTATCATATTTACTCATAAACTAATTCCTCTTTATTGGCTTAGATGTACTCCAACACACTCGGCAGTCAGATGAATGACATATTAAAAAAGAGCTAGGTGGGACGTGAAAATAATGCTAAATGAATCTCGACATATAGTCGTGATTCATAAGCTTTTAAAGTGAACCTTTTATAACAGAGTCTCAAGCATTTCCCTCCGTGTTTTGCATGTCGCGTGACGGTCGTGACGTCATGCGTACAGTGTAATAGTACCAATACTCCCTGTTGGTGGCGCTGTCGGTGTTACTTACTAAATATATTTAGCGCTACAGCATTAGAAATTAGTTTAATGTTATCAATATGAAAAAAGGTTTACCGTGGTCTCATAAAACCACACAGATTTTTCAAGATGTATTGAACATCGGAAAATTCTATACACTTTCCATTCATTATATATATCTATCTCAGGTTTTCCACCGAGTATTGTATGCTTTGAATGAGAACAACTCACAATTTTACTAAACACATCGTGAAGTTAAAATACATTTTCTCAACCAAAACCTCGTCAGGAAACTTATTAATTCTTTGAGACTAAGTGTGTTTTAACTAAGTGGTAGAATTAAAATATGTGAGTTTCGTTTAGTAAGATCACGTACTTGACGATGAGGGAAAACATCGTGAGGAAAGGTGCCTATCCCTCGGGATGGGTAATAAATATCCAGTGCGTATATACGACGATATGGTTCACTACCTATCACGTTGGGTACTGATATATCTAGCGAAACGTGGGCTTCCAGTGGCTTATACCTAACATGCCTTCGAAATTCCGGAGATAGGCACTCAAGCCTCTGACTACCCAGCCACAATAAAAAAATCGTGAAGCGTATATATGTATCACGGACTTAGCAAATGCATAATTCAATCCCATATATGTATATATATATACACTCATGTCTACCAATTCCTTTCGGGGTGTACAGAACCTTGGTGACGATAATATCTCCCAGGTCACTTTTTAGCTTAAATATTTGGGTTGCAATGTTATAAATTGGTTATAGGTTGCTAGCCTATCGCCCAAAATATTCCATTGAATGATAATGGAATGTATTGGAAGTTGGGCTAGCAACCAGTGACTAATGTTCCTTTATGACATCACAACCCCAATATTCATGCTAAAAGTGACCTAAGGGATATTATATCTCCGAAGTTCTATCCACCTCGAAAGGAGTAAAGGACGTGAATGTAATGTATGTAATATGTTTATTAATTATGGTGCTTTCAAGTCAGCACATAGCTTCATAGAGACAAAAATTACCCCTTTACCCCTAAGTCACTTTTACCAACATGCGAAGAAATCAGTCATTTAAGAAAATACCCAAATACAAAAATCGCCAGTAACTACTAAAAGTTACATTACCAAATTCAGTTGAGCTTTGAATTAGCTAAAATATTAGGTAAAGTAATACTATGGGAGAGACCTTAATTAATTGGCTATCAATGACACTTGTACAAACTTATTATTAACTAATTATTGCGAGCGGATTTACTCGTATGCAATTTAATATAGGTAATTCTGAAAAAATGTGTATTTAGTATTATGTAAATATAGAAACCTATTCCGAGTCCCGTGTTAGCTGGAACGTAAAAAGAATGCTAACTAGCTGCCGTTCTTCCCGGCATGTCGTAGGAGGCGAGGAAGGGTGTACGGGTACATAGTAACTATTGGGCGATGGGCTAGCAACCTGTCACCAATGTTCCATCATATCATGACATCGAAACCCCGATATTCTTACTAAAATTATTATTTAATATTAATTATTTCATACTAAATCCGAGGTTCTGTCCACCCCGAAAGTAACTATAGTAATTATAGGACGTAAATGAATATTTATACTGAAAAATGTACATGTTT
The DNA here is from genome assembly GCA_030578115.1 of Leucoptera coffeella. Classification (NCBI taxonomy): domain Eukaryota; kingdom Metazoa; phylum Arthropoda; class Insecta; order Lepidoptera; family Lyonetiidae; genus Leucoptera; species Leucoptera coffeella. The sequence goes on from JAMBLF010001267.1 coordinate 11,786, forward strand.
CCTATGTCATCACAACCCCAGTATTCATGCTAAAATATGACCTAAGAGATATGATAGTCTCGTCAAGGTTCCGTCAATCCCAAAAGGGATAAAAGGACGAGAATGTACATTCATTCATCCAAACATTCATTCAATTAATTTATATTATTTTATTTTATTTAATAAAGACAAAAACACAGATAAATTATTTTTTATTTTATATAATTATTATGATTAAAATTGCAACATATTAATTGGTAATCAACTGTAATAGTCATCTTAAACGTCATAAGGGCTAGATGACGCTGAATATTGTTTATATATAGTCATTTATTTACATTTGGTCATTAAAATTAAAATAGAATGCAAATAGTCAATATAATCACCATTTTATAATCCTTACAGGCTAGTACGATACCAAAACTAATTATATAACAATAAAGTGAATCATACATACAAACATACATACACATCACGCCTGATTCCCTGTAGAGGGGTAGGCAGAGATCACGGATCCCTATTTGTCCCGATCCTGACGGACCACTTTCGCTTCATTGACACTCATACATCTTCTCATACGCAGTCGGCGGTTATATAGTACCCGCCACATAAGGTGGCAGTTGGAGGCGTCGCCACAGTCGCGTAATTCAGTGCTACCAGTAAACACGCCAAAACTAGCACTCACTGTGCCATACGGCTCGATACATTATAGGTTTCATTTGTAACGGTCTTTGGTTGCAGAGCTATAAACTCAAATAAAACAAATTAATATATCAAAGTCAAAATATGTTTATTAAACTATTTCAAACATGATTAATAATTAACGGGACTTATCCTTCTTATTATATATTACATATATTATGTGTTCCTTCACTCTGTCCGCAATAGACCGTTTAGTGTGTTCGACGTAGGATTTCCCACAGCTGCAATCAATCTTATACACACCCTTATATCTTATATCATGAGTATAAATCGCGAATCTCTTAAAACTATTATTTCAAACATGGCACTGAGCATTGTCTTTACATATTTTTTATCGAGGTTAGATCAGCGGAGACCCTAGCTTGGAGAAGAACTAACAAGAAACTCCGGAAATCAATTTATTATAATCACCCTTAACAAACATAAAAATTACAAAGAGTGGGCAAAAAACACAACGCTGGTAATACTAAATTTACCTTTCATACAAAATAACACGCAATGGCGGTAACGTCAAATTTAGTTCCAAGTTTGGCTACTGCCACCTTATGTGGCGGGATCTCTAGGTACTCCTAACGTCACCCTTTTTCAATATAGTGTCTATCTGTCACATATCTTATTGGGCCGACCCCTACGTAACCGCCCTTCCACTTCACTCATATATATTCCTTTTGTCAATCTACTATCATTCATCCGCAAAACACGTCCAAACCATCGAAGCATGCCCTTTTCAATCTTAAACCACTTTAACGTCTTTAATATCCATACACCTCTTTATTCTCATTTGGCGATTATAGATACTTCTTTACTTTCAATATGGCGCCTATATGATCCTCATAAGTTATCATATGTTAATAGGCGAAAAAATTATCTGTGTTATAGTCACTTTTAGTATGACCTTCTACCCTAGAATATAATTTTGGCCTAGTTTTATTCGTTTCGACGATAACTAAACAGTTACAATTGCAATTCACAGTAATAAATTTATCAAAGAAAGCAATCACTACTATTGACTAAATAAAATAAATAGATAAATAAAACAGAACAAAAACAGACAGTAAAGATCGCGCTACATAAGGTGGCAGATGGAGGCGTCGCCACAGTTGCGTAATTCAGTGTTGCCAGTAAACACGCCAAAACTAGCACTCACTGTGCCATACGGCACGATACATTATATGTAGGTTTCATTTGTAACTGTTTGGTTGCAGAGCTATAAACTCAAATAAAACAAATTAATATATCAAAGTCAAAAGTCAAAATATTTTTATTCAAAATAGGCCCTATCGCAAGCTCTCTTTGAATGTTATCTTATGATCTAAGTATAAATTAAAAAACTATTTCAAACATGGCACTGAGCATTGTCTTTACATATTTTTTACCGAGGTTAGTTCAGCGGAGACCCTAGCTTGGAGAAGAACTAACAAGAAACTCCGGAAATCAATTTATTATAATCACCCTTAACAAACGTAAAGATTACAAAGAAAGTGAGCAAAAAACACAACGCTGGTATTACTAACTTTACCTGTCATACAAAATAACATGCAATGGCGGAAACGTCAAATTTAGTTACAAGTTTGCCGTCTGCCAACTTATTTGGCGCGATCTCTAAGAGAAGAACAATAATATTTGGACTAGCTAGTGATTATCTTTACTAGCTTTTTGGAACCATAGACATAGAAGAGATAAGATGGAATAAATGTTAATAATATGTCAATAATACGAAACAAAACTAAACTAACAAACAAAAGTATTATGGTACATGTTTAAAAAAACAATATTTTAATTGTATCAAACTGATTTCGTATAGTTTTCCGATAAATGCAATACATAACTATCATTATTATATTTTGTATCATACCGATCTTCTAATTATGTAAATCGATACTATGTATGGGTTGGTACATTCCTAAATGCTTACCCCATCCTTAACCTAAGTAGCTTTTTTGTGTTCATCATTTTGATTTTAAAATAATCATGTTTTTATCATTTCTAAGGGATTTATTGACTTAATGTTTTGTGAATTATATGTTACTATATCTATTAATTCTTTTAGTATTAACACCGCTCAAATAATTCTTGTATTAATTGTGAAAAAGTGTTTTAAACTCGGAAGAGTTGACTTTGTTTTTAAGTGTTTTGATTGTGTTCAATAATGTATTTTGATTGGATTTGATAGAATATTCTTCTAAAAGCAGGTAAGTGGAGTTACTAAGTCAACAAATATAGTTACAACTACATTAATATTTTGCTGTACTGTATCAGGTTATCAAATAACATTTTCAAGTCGATTTCGTGACTGTTTTAGCAAAAATATTTTTATTCTTCTATTGTTTTGCGTTTTGTACACTTAAACATTCAGTCCTTCAGTCTTTTTCGAAGTGGATAGAGCCTCAAAAGTCATAAAAATGTTTTGCAGCTAACGCTGAGGCAGTACTCTTTCACTGATTGATACTGATTCTTTATCTTTTAACATTTATTCCCTTTTAAGTGAATAAATATGCTTATTCTTAGGCTTTTTTCAAGGCCATAGTATTTATCACATTGCTCCTTCAAAAGAATAATGTGGTAATTTTTTTTAATAATATAAATATTATTCTTTTAAGTTAATGATTTACAAAATACCACATTCTTCACATAGAGACTTTATGGCCTTCTCATTTAATGCTCAATTGAGTGATCTAAATGATGATTACGAGAGATGGATGTATGAAACGCAGTAGCGACGCAGTTGTGTGGCTGTCAAAGTTAATTAGTGGAGTAAGGGCCCTGATTCCTGGAGATGATCCCTGTAGAGAAATTGGCAGAGATCACAGATCCCCATTTCTTCGATCCTGACAGACCACTTTCGCTTCATTGACACTCATACACCTCCTCATACATACTCGACAGTTATGAGTACTTCTAACGTCACCCTTTTCTATATGGTGTCTATATGACTGTCATATGTGTTATTGGGCCGGTCCCTACGTAATTACGTATCTAATGAATGATCTCACATATAATGTATTCGCGTTAAGAAAATAGTGACGTCATAATATTCAGACGTTAAACTGGCCAATGAGACGTGAGTGAATGAGAAAACAGTCACATTGACCAATCGCAGACAACCATTGTCACGTCTCATTGGTCAAATCGTTTGGGTAATGATGACGTCACTATTTTCTTAACGCGAATACACTATAGTTACTATCTCATTACAGCGATGGACCAGTGGCTGTGTTCTCGCTTCACACCTCCGGAAGGTGGGGCAAGGTTAGCGGCAACAGTGAGACTACAAAACACCATCATCACTGACTATACGGACTTTGTGGCTACGAGACTGCTGCACGAGGAAGCTTATAGGATTAGAGGGTATGTTGAAATGTAAAGACTTAGATATATTTTGATAGTTTTAATAACAAACATACATACACAGTTACACCAGGGTCCTTTTACAGGGGTAGACATAGTTTACATCTCCATCTGTCCCAATTCTGAAGACCACTATGGTTCGTTGACTATTATACACTTCTACATACACACTAGATGGTCATATACTTTTTCATTAACTATTTTTTGCACATAATGTGTCATAATTACATATTATTTTAAAAGCAAAACGAATAGTATACAGATCCAGTGCTAAAATGATGATTTTTATACTAAATTTTTTATTCATAATCAGACATTCATATTAAGTATTTATATGCATACATACATACATGCATTTACCTCTAAACGATAGGCAGAGACTATCCGATCACATGTCTCTTGCTTCACTCACACCCATTAACCTGCTCATACTGTTCTTTATGCTATATACACCAGCCTTGAGAAAAATATGTCCAATTTAATCTGTATTGTTTGAGGCCTATCTTGTCTAAACCTACCTTCCACTTTAACTCTATAAATTCCTTTCTTAATACTTCTTTTGCACACGTTTCAACTGGAAGAAAGTCAACTAGAGTCAAATGTATAGTACATAAATTTTAATATTTGGAATAACTAAGCTACAATACTTTAGATATAAGCGGCTGTAGCCAAGTGGGTACGACCTCTGACTTCTTACTTGTATTAAAGGTCCTAGGTCGTATTTCTTGGTTCTGGCATGTAGCAATGAATGAACTAAAAAAAGTGTTTATCATTTACGTACATAATTTACAGTCCCTACTGGCGATAGGTAATATTAGCCAGTGCCTGTATATGGTGATACAGCTCACTACCTATCACGTTGGGTACTGTCTATACTGAAACGCAGGCTTTGAGTGACTCATAACTAACATGCCTTCAAAATTTTGGTGATAGCCACTCAAGTACCATGCCACATTAAAAAGGGAGTGTGCATACACAAGTCGTGAAGCGTATGTTATGTAATGATAACATACTTATCCTACCCACAGATCCCTGTTTGAAGGAAAGCAGCGTTCAATCTACATAACGCGGGCAGCCCGTGTCAAGTGTATTGCTTATGACCTGTCAATTTTGACAGATTTAACTGTCACCTCGGCAGTGGGGTACGATGATGTTTATGATTGGAACGCTGAGTTGGATAAGAAATGGGTAAGTTTATATAAATAACTAGCGACCTGCTCTGGCTTATGGGTATAAAATATATAGCCTACTCCACTATTTAATGGATGTTATTATATATATATAAACCTGTCTCTTGAATCACTCTATCTATTAAAAAAACCGCATCGAAATCCGTTGCATAGTTTCAAAGATAATAGATAGATTTAAGCATACAAAGGGGCATAGGGACAAAGAAAGCGACTTTGTTTTATACTATGTAGTGATGTATGTAAGCATTAGATCCGACGACCGCTGGAGTAAAGCTCTTCTCGAATGGCGGCCGCGTCTCGGTAAACGTAGTGTAGGACGCCGCCCTGCCAGATGGACTGATGACCTGAAAAAGGTCGCTGGTAGTGGTTGGCTGAGGGCCACGAGTGATCGTGTTTTGTGGCCTACCCTTGGAGAGGCCTACGTCCAGCAGTGAACAAGTACAGGCTGATTGATTGATTGAAGCATTAGATTAAAGATATATACATACATACTTATAAATATACATTCACGTCTTTTAATCCCTTTCGGAGTGGATAGAACCTTAAAATGAAAACATCTTCTTGGTCACTTGTTAGCATGAATATTGGGGTTGTGATGGCATATGGAACATTGGTGACTGGTTGCAAGCCTATCGCCCAAAAGATTCCATATACCCCTAGTCCGTTAGTCGCCTTATAAGACATGCCGGGAAGAACGGCAGCTATTTATCATTACTTTGATGTCGCAGATTAACACGGGACTTAAAAATTGTAAATACTTATATTGTATTGTGTATGTTTTTATGGCAGTACATAAATATATTTTTTTATTAAATCCTATAATTTGATGTTTTGATTATTATTTTAATACTTACAGGTGGTAGTATGTACTTCAGCTGTTTTTGAGAAACTTTTGACAGAAGACATTTTGACAATGGAAACCGTCAATGTGTTAATCATTGACAGCTGTCACATGATACATACAGATCAGCGGTTACAGTATGTAAGTATAGCTGACATCAAAATAATACATACACACACATCACGCCTGATTCCCCGTAGAGGGGTAGGCAGAGATCACGGATCCTCATCTGTTCTACGCCGTTCAACTCTACCTTCTACTTTGGCTTGATAAATTCCTTTCGTCCATCCGCTCCATGTGACCTAACCACCTTAATGTACCCTTCTCTATTTTCGTCTCTACATCTTCTCTCATAGCTCAACGTTCACGAATCACACTGTTCGGTACCCTATCACACAATGTTGCATTACACATTCCATTTCTACTTTTGTATACATATAGAGATAGTCAATCAGTATAATAATAATATACTTATTCATGTCCCATGCCACCTGGGATGCCAAAGAAGGAAAACTAACTGCCTTTCATTCCGACATTTCGCAAGAGACGACTAAGGGAGTATTGGTAATGAAATCTATTGGGCGATAGGCTAGCAACCTGTAAAAGGTACCATATCATAACCAAAATATATTTGCTTAATAGTGACCTAGGAGATATTATATTTACATAGTTCCATTTACCTTTAAAGGGATTAAAGGACGTGAATGTATATGTATGTATGGCTACTACAGTCTATGTTATTGTATATTATTGTCTATTGCAGATAATGCAAGTTTATAAGCAAACAAAAGAAGATCTTAAACCTAGGATATTGGGAATGACCTATCCCCTTTTTACTAACCCTAGGAAAGATAAGGTTGATAGTAAAGACAATTGTAATGTTAATGCAGAAAAATGCAAAGAAAATGATGTAAATGAAGTAGTAGGAGATAAAGAAAATTATGAAATGAAAGTTGATATAGAAAGTATTGATATTGATAATCAAAATGAAATAGATTTGGAGGCCAAAGAAAATACAGAATTTAAAGATGTTAGTGAAAGTCTTAGTAATGAAAAGGGTATGGTTAATACTGAATCTAAAGTTATTAATAATAAAGAAATTTCAACGGAAATTATCGAAAAGAAAGTTGAAAAAGATGTAGTGAATAAATACGATGAAAACAGTGTAAATAGTGATTTAAAAGACTCGAATACAGAAATGGTAGCACAAAATGAAAATTTAAGTGAAAGTGTACCTAATAATAGTGAAAGTGTAGGTTTAAGTGAAAAAGTGTCAGATAAAATTACCAATTTAGATGAAAATGTGTATAAAGTTAACAAATATGAAGAAATGAGTAAGGAATTAGTTGTGACGGATGTCAATAATGACATCTTTGTTGACAATTGCGATGATTTTGACATGTACGAGAAACTGGAATGGAAGTTGTCAAAATTGGAGGAAGAGCTTTGTTGTAAAGTTGATTTAGCTGAGGATATTGATGGGGTTAAAAGGTATCTATAATATCTAATAATAATAATAACCTTTATTCACAAAAACACATTAACACACACATACAGGAAATTAAAAAAAAAAGAAAGAGAATAAGAGTTTATAAGAAAATTATTAATTCCTACATGTGCATGTCATTGCCCAGTGAAATGGTCCCAGCTCAGCATATATACAATGGTTGAAGTACAATCACTAATCATAATATTATAAAGCTGAAGAGTTTGTTTGTTTGTTCATTTGAACGCGCTAATCTCAGGAACTACTGGTTCAAATTAAAAAAATCTTTTTGTGTTAGATAGACCTTTTATTGAGGAAGGCTTTAGGCTTTATAACATCACCCTGCTACTAATAGGAGCGAAGAATATAATATAAAACTCAAATTATAATTACAGTGCCATCTATTTTTCATGTAATGAAAACTTCTGCAAAAATTTAAATGTGGCAAATTATTTGATATTGCTTGTGTATGATAAAGACTAAACTTTGAGTTCGATTCTCGGTGGATGCAAAGTTTAAAATCATATATAGCAAGGGCTTAAATGTATTGGTTCTGTCCCGTGCTAGATTGGGACGTAAAAAGAATGCTAACTAGCTGCCGTTCTTCCCGGCATGTCATAGGTGGCGACTAAGGGACTAGGGGTATATGGAATCACTTGGACGACAAGCTAGTAATCTGTCACCAATGTTCCATATGCCATTACAACCCTAATATTTATTTATATATGCTAAAAAGTAACAAAAAAGAGAAAGAGTATTGACGACCATTAACCCTTGCGGGGTAGTCAGAGTTGCTGATTTTCATCTCCGCGATCGCTAAGTTAGTGATTCTATGGCCACCTCGAACCCACGTGTTGACCAGATAGTCAGTACTCAATGTGACAGGTGGTAAGCCATGTCGCTATTTACAAGCACTAACTATTATCTGTTCGACGAACAGGTAGGTTTCCTCACGATGTTTACCCTCACCGTATCGTATGTATGTAAATGTATATATCTATATATGCTACATATGTATTTATCTATATATAATATGAATACATTTCTTAAATATACGTTGACTAGTACCCTTAACACAAGTCTTAAATGTACTTACCAAGGGGCTAGTTCAATTGATGTAATAATGTCCAAATATTATTATTATTTATTCACAGACTATCAGCAACCATATCAAAACCGAAGGAATTCATAATAGAATATAAGAAAAGGGAAAGTTCAAACACATTGACCAAAGACTATATAGAACTAGATATTTTCATGAGAGACTGTGTGAAGGACGCTTTAGATTTCATAGATGAACACAGGTATGTAACTAACATTATTTTACGGCTATTAACACCAATTGAACTAGCCCCTTGGTAAGTACATTTAAGACTTGTGTTAAGGGTACTAGGCAACGTATATTTAAGAAATATATACTTATAATATATGTATAGATAAATACATATATAGCATATATAATCAACGACCACACTGGAAAGCAGAAGAAAAGCGTGGTTCTTAACTCTGCCTCCACCGGGAATCGAACCCGGGACCTCACGATTACCGTTCAGGTGGTTCAACCAATCGCGACACGGAGGTCGTCAAATTACATTCACGTTTGTAGTGGACTAAACCTCGGAGATATGATATATCCTAGGTCACTTTTTAATCATATGGACCTTGGTGATAGGTTATGACATACTCACATATTTGAACTTGATTACCAAATTGCATACAATAAAAACATTGATACAACGGTTAGTTAGAGCCGTAGAAAGAATGCTAACTAACTGCAGCTTTCACCTATCCCTGATGATAGGCACAAGCCAGTGCCTGTATACGGCGATACGGTACACTACCTATCACGTTGGGTGCTGTCTATCTAGTGATACGCGGGCTTCGAGTGACCCATGCCTTCGAAATTTCGGAGATGGACACTCAAGCCTCTGACTATAATAAAAAGGGAGTGTGTATACACAAGGCGTGAAGCGTATGTATATATGTATTTACAGTTTGTCAAGCAAATCGTAACCACGGTCATAGAAAATAAAATTGGAAAAAACGATACCTGCTCACCACACGTCAATACTTATTATTGTGGATTAAAATGTTTTGAGACTTTGATTAAAATTTTTATTAATGGTTATTTTATTTGTTTAGTTGAAGCTTATGAAAGAAACTTTCACTCATTCATTGATGGATCGTTCGTTCCTCACATCCGTGAAAGATTATGAAAAGATCGTTTACAGTAAAAAAAAACGTCTTTACATGATTATTCAAATTTATTTATTTCCAATTTAATGTCCAATTATAATACTAAGAAACAGATCAGTTCATAGACAAAATAATAAAAGGCAAGTCAAAAGTGAGAAAAAAACATTTTGATGCAGAAAAGAGGTGTGCCGCCGTATGCTGCAACGTATGAAAAAGTCCGTCTCAATTATTTGCTAGCAGAAATGATAGCAATCTGCCAGCACTGATATTATGACAGACCCCGACACGACACGCAAACGGATTCCTTATTAAAAAAAACATAAAATATACATATATAATCAGGGGCTATAACTAAGATAATAAGATAACGATAAATAGATATAATATGTAACATTTATTCACAGATACGACCCAACAGAAATCTACGGAGAAGAGTTGTATGAGGAATTAATGACCATACCCAACCCTACGATTGAGCCAAGACACATATTCAATCAATTCATATACATTTTGGACGAATTAGGTAAGTTAAACTATTTGAAACGTATTCAATCAGCTTATGTCAGTCCACTGCTGGACGTAGGCCTCCCCAAGGTAACGCCACAAAACAAGATCAATCACACTAAAAAGTCTTGAAGTAGTAGTAAGTGACCATACATACATACACATCACACCCGTTTTCCTTAGTTTAACTTGTCTAATTAGATTTATTTTATTTACTATGTTGACATGTCCAAACCATCGAAGCATGCCCTTTTTAATCTTAGTCACTACATCTTCTTCCAAACCGCAAATTTCCCTTAACACACTATTTAATTCTATCATTCAATGTCACTTTTAATATTGTATTTAATAATACTACATTCCATGTAGAAGGGTAGGCAGACATTACAGATCACCCTTTGTCTTGATCCTGACAGACCTTTCGCTATATTGACACTCATACACCTCTTACACTCGGCGGTTATAAGTACTTCTAACGTCATCAATATGGCGTCTATCTGATTGTCATTTATATTATTAAGCCGGCCCCTACGTAATCTATTATATTATAATAATACTTCTACGTTTTTTCTTTCTCAGGTCCTTACGGCGCAGACAAAGCTGCATTCAAATTACTACTCAAACTAGAGGAATTAAAGATCAAAATTCCCTACGAAAGGCATTTCTTACTTCTTTGCCTATGTACCACAGTATTTATAAAGATAAGAGGACAAGCGGAATATGTATTTTCAAAATATGACAACGAATGGGTCAAAATACAGAATTTTTGCACTCCTAAAGTGTTAAAATTCGCACAAATATTAGAAAAATTCAAACCGAATGACAATTTCAATGAAAACGCAACGAAAATTGAAACTAAACTTACTAAAATTGGTGAAGAAATTGAATGGAATGCTAGTGGAAATGTTGAATTGAAAAGTGGTAGCATTGAATTGAGTGAGAAAATTGATTTCGTGAAAGAAATTGAAGGTTGTGATTTTAAGGCTTTAGAACATAAGATTCATGATCAAATTAATACGTTAGAAGCTGGTTTACAAGATATACATATAGATAGTGCATCGCAATTGAATAGTGAAGAAATTGTATGTAAAAACGAAGAAATCAGTACGAAAAACAAAGAAAATGTACATTCAGATCAAAATACAACATTTCCTTTAAGGAAAACAGGTAATTTTAAATATTTGTATCTAGTGTGTTAGTTATAGACTAAATTTATATATACACTAGCGACCCGTTCCGGCTTCGCACTTCTGGCTATTTAATGGATGTTATTATACATATAAACCTTCCTCTTGAATCACTATCTATTAAAAAAACCGCTTCAAAATCCGTTGCATAGTTTCAAAGATTTAAGCATACAAAGGGACATAGGGACAGAGAAAGTGACTTTGTTTTATACTATGTAGTGATTCAGGTCCCTTCATTCCTTTCGGGGTGGACAGAACCTCGTAGACACGATAATATTTCCTAGGGGTTTCGATATTATTTGGAACATTGGTGACAGTTTCCTGGCCCATCGCCCAATAGATTCCATATACCCCTAGTCCCTTAGTCGCCTCCTACGACATGCCGGGAAGAACGGCAGCTAGTTTGCATTCTTTTTACGTCCCAGTCAAACATGAGAGACTAGACTAAACTTAAATAGACCAAAGTCATTTTTCTAACCTGTTTTTAATGGTGATAATGGCTCGGTGGAATTTATAGATTAAATTATGCTTACATACGAGGAAGAACGGCAGCTAGTTAGCATTCTTTTTACGTTCTTCCCAACATGTCTTGGGAAGTGACTAAGGCAGTAGGGGTTTATGGAATCTACTGGGCGATGGGCTAGCAACCTGTCACCTATGTTGTAATATGACTTCGCAACCCCAAATATTCATACTATAAAGTGACCTAGGATATCTCTTTGTCGTGTCTCTGAATTTAGGTATACTACAAAAAGGATTTTAATAACCTAATTATTTTCCTGTGGAGGGTTAGACAGAGATCACGGATCCCCATCTGTCCCGATCCTGGCAAACCACTTTCATTTCATTAAGACTCGCACACACTCGACGGTTATAGGCACTTCTAACATCACCCTTTTTCATTAATAATTCTATACAAGTTTGTACATACATACAAACACATCACGCCCGATTCCCTGTAGAGGGGTAGGCAGAAATCACGGATCCCCATTTGTCTCGATCCTGACAGACCGCTTTCGCTTCATTGACATTCATACATCCTCTCATACACTCTCGGCGGTTATAGGTACTCCTAACGTCACCTTTTTTCAATATAGCGTTATATATATATATTATTTATTTATTATTAGGCTTTTTAGTCTTATTAGGCCGGCCCCTACGTAACCGCCCTTCCACTTCACTCATATATACAAGTTTGTATATACAACATATGTCCTATATATGTTCCAGGACCCAAGCCTCGTCTCCGAGCTAAGATCCGAGGTGCTAGCAACCAGTCAGGTGGTTCTTTGTGTGGAATCGTGTACATGAAGCAAGCGATCATGGCGAAAGTTCTCTTCGCGTTGGTTATTGTGAGTATTATATAATAAGACAAAGACAAACGCATTTTATGTGAGTCCGGGTCAAATCACGATAAATTTATAAAGATATGTGATTACCTTTATTTTGCCCGACGTTTCGACCCAGTTGCATAGGCCGTGGTCGTGATTTGACCCGGTCTCACATAATTAATAAAATGAGTATAAATCGTGTGTTTAAAAATAACTAAAGACAAACGCGTTCACGACCATTAACCCTTGCCCCAGTCAGAGGTTCAGCTGTCCATCTCCGCAATTGCGAAGGTAGTAATTCTATGGACACCTCGAACCCACGTGTTGACCAAGTCAGTACTCAATGTGACAGGTGGTAAGCCATGTCGCCATTTACAAGCACTGACTATTACCTGTTCGGGGAACGGGTAGGTTTCCTCACGATGTTTACTCTCACTGTTGTTGTTTATATCAGTATGTATCAGTGGGTACAGGGTTCAAACCTCGGATCATGTACCAATGGAAACGAAAACTGATTTTCTATCAAAGGTAAAAGGGTATAAGTCACGAAACAAATATAAAGAGGACCCGGCGAAAGGCGCGGTTCCCGTTACGCGGTGCGGAGTCCAAATGGCGTGTTTTAATTGGTGCAGAGCCTAAAAATGTGTAGTAGAAAGAAGATACCTGATTTGATTGGCAGATGCCGTGTTCTGATTGGTTGTAATATCTCCCCTCCATTCCGCGTACCTCGTTTCACCCCGCGTAATGCCACGCTAGTTTCCATTCAAATATTGCGTAAGGCCCACTCCTCTTATTAATTAATCTATGGTATAAGTGAAATTTTTGATAAAGATGATTTATCAATACCTTTCAACGTAAAATTATCCTCACTTTCAATTAAACAGCTGTCCAGCTGAGATAGAACCCTTTTGCTGCGACAATAACATGCACAAGTTATACCCCTTAGTTTGTAAGTTCTTTTTATTGTAAACGATTTGTATTGTGTCTGTTTTTGTGGCCGTAAATAAACACTTATTATTATTATTATTATTAAACTTTCTTTCACAAATATCGCGTAAGGCCCACTCCTCTTATTAATTACTCTATGGTATAAGTGAAATTTTTTCAAAGACGATTTACGAATACCTTTCAACCTAAAAATTTCCCCTTGTTCAATTAAACTTTCTTTCTTTATATTTGACGACCTCCGTGGCGCGATCGGTTAGACGCCTGAACGCTAATCGTGAGGTCCCGGGTACGATTCCCGGTGGAGGCAGAGTTAAGAACTACGCTTTTCTACTGCTTTCCAGTCTGGTCGTTGGTTATATATGCTATATATGTATTTATCTATATATAATAAGTATATATTTCTTAAATATACATTGACTAGTACCGTTAACACAAGTCTTAAATGTACTTACCAAGGGGCTAGTTCAATTGGTGTAATAACGTCCTACCATATTATTATTATTGTTATTATTATTATATATCTTTCCAGGAACTATCCCGCCATCATCCCAACCTAGGGTTCATTTGCGCGCAGTACAGTGCACTCGAGAGGCCTGCCGACCCCGCCAAGGAGCCGAGGGAATACGAGCGACAACGCCGGAAACAGGAAGAGGTGCTTAAAAAGTGAGTACCTTACATATATGTACATGTAGTATCCGTTCTTTGAACGAATGCGCGCTTTGTAATAGACAATTATAAATAGTTAAAATGGCGTTACAATAAGATACAGTAATGTCACCAAAGTAATATTTATACTAACGTATAAAATTACGATATGTCCCGTTCTGGGGCGTAAAACGAATGCTAACTAGCTGCCATTCTTTGTGGCATGTCTGAGAAGGTCACTAAGAAACTAGGGGTATATGGAATTTGCTAGCAAATGGGCTAACAATCATCATTGGTGACCAATGTTCCATGTGATATTACAATTCATCATTATCATACATGCTAAAAGTGTCCAAGGAAATATTATTGTGTCTCCTAGGTACAATCCGCCCTTTAAATGATAAAAAGACGTGAATTTATATAAACATGTATGTTATAAAATCGAGTTTTCTATATATATTGTTATTGATTTGAATTAATTTTTTGGTTTTGATCAACTCAACCGTACCGAAATTATTAATATTGATAAATTATAATGAATTTTATGTTAGTCCCTTAGATGCAAGCTAACTGCCGTTTTTCTGAGCATGTCATAGAAGGCGACTAAGGGACTATGGGTAAATGTGATCAATTAGGCGACGGGCTAGTAACCATAGTTTTTTTTTTTTTTTTTTTTACCTGTCACCAATGTCTGATATGACATCATAATCCCAATAATTATGCTTAATAGTGACCTTGCAGATACTATCTAATGTTGTGTCCACCCCGAAAAGGATTAAAGGACGTGAATATATACATTCACGATATATACATATACATTCAAATATGTATGTTATTCTATCTAAATCAATGTAGTCAATCAGTCGTCTATGGTGCGTCAACAAAGTCAGCAGCTCAGTGAGAATTGGAAATACAAATAATTATTTTCGGTGGAATATTTAGTCAATTGTGATGCCAGACTGGCTAAATATGTTCGCTTTGGTATTATATTTGGATCCTCAACTGGAACGGACCGAAGAACAAGGAAGAGAAGAATTGGAGCTTCAATTTCGTTTTTCTTCGGTTGTAGCGCCTGGCGGCGTTGGTGTAACCATGGCGACGGAATAACAAGAAGTTCAAACGCCGTGGCATCAGTGTTTGTACTTCAGCCGACATAACCTTAGTGGTGAATGGCTTAATGAAGTATTAAACAAAAATGTAGTCAATGTATAATTAAGGTCGATTACCGATAAATTATGGTTTTTATATTTATTAGTTTTTGAATCGATGGCCTGAAAAAGGTCGCTGGTAGTGGAGTGATCGTGTTTTGCCTACCCTTGGGGAGGCCTACGTCCAGCAGTGGACTGATATAGGCTGATTGATCGATTATTTTCTTACTAAATTGGTTTCCTTTCCTTACAGATTCCGTATGCATGAATGCAACTTGTTGTTAGCCATCGGTTCCTTAGAAGAGGGTATTGATCTACCACGCTGCAATCTCGTACTTCGATGGGATGTTCCGCTTTCGTAAGTAATTTTAACAATACATACATTTGACGACCTCCGTGGCGCGATTGGTTAACCACCTGAACGCTAATAGTGAGGTCCCGATTCCCGGTGGAGGCAGAGTTAAGAACTACTCTTTCATTCTGCTTTCCAGCCTGGTTGTTGATTATATATGTATTTATCTATATATAATAAATATATATTTGTTAAATATACGTTGACTAATACACTTAACACAAGTCTTTAATGAACTTACCAAGGGACTAGTTCAATTGGTGTAATAATGTCCAAATATTATTATTATTATACATACATTTTACAAGAAACCGGGACTTATACGTTTACGACCCAGACTAGCACGGAATGAATTCATTAATATAGATAATATAATATAAGGGAGGTTCGCGATTTTTATTCATTTAACACTGTTAGTGTGGTGTGTAGAAGTGACTTAAGAAGCGTTAAAATGAGGGTAGACGGTGAATCTGACTCATTTCGATGGAGGCGTAGACATTGCAACATGGCCGAAACATCGGGTAACAAGGATATTACATACATACATACACATCACGCCCGCATAACATTTCCAAACCATCGAAGCATGCCTTTTTCAATCTTAGTCACTACATCTTCCAAACCGTAACCTTTCCTTATCACAATATTCTTCATCCTATCATTGAATATCACTCATAATATTCTATTTAATAATACTACATTCATACACACATACACATTATGCTGATTCCCTGTAGACGGGTAGGCAGAGATCACGGATCCCCATTTGTCCCACTGACAGACCACTTTCGGTTCATTGACACTCATACATCTTAAACATACTCGGCGGTTTTAGGTACTTCTAACGTCACCCTTTTTTTAATATAGCGTCTATCTGACTGTTATATGTCTTATTGGGCCGATATTACTATGTTTATTAATAGATATTAATATCCACAGATATCGATCTTACGGTTTGTGTAAGTGTCGAGCGCGCGCTCCCCGATCGACGTCAGTCATAATGTGTCAAGTGGAACAAAATGCGACTGACAGATTGGTGGATAACCTCGGAAACTATAAGGAACTAGATCAGGTATTGTGTTTGTTTATTTATTTGTAATGTAAAATTGGGTTTACTTCAGTTGTTTGGGGCTTGACCATTGAATAATCTGCTAAGATAATCATGAAAACCACTTTAATACTTTGATTTATCGTCTTTTAATTGAAATTTTAATATATATCAGAAGCAAGCACGTTACACTTGATTCGTATTCCAGGCAATAAAAAGGTAAAACTAAACGAAATGTCAGTTCAGCATCAAACAAACATCAGACAGCTAAACGTGTCAGGGTTGCCCTATTTATTCATGTTAATTTTTGCATATTCCAACATTGACTCTGTATCAGTGGGTACAAGGTAAATATAGCTTGAGCATGTACCAATGGAAATGAAGTTTAATGGATTTCTATGTGCATTTTCGTAATAAATACATTTACGAAATGCATCGAAAATTACGGTGAGTGAAAACATTGTGAGGAAACCTAACTGTTCCCCGGACAAGTAATAGTTAGTGCTTGTAAATAGCGACATGGCTTACCACCTGTCACATTGAGTACTATCTGGTCAACACGTGAGTTCGAGGTGGCAATAAAATTACTACCTCCGTAATTGCGGAGACAGAAATCTGAACATTTGACTATCCCGCAGGGGTTACTGGTTTTTTGTCTGTGTGTATTTCTACTCACGAACCAAAGTCTGGAGTCCAAATGGCGTGTTTTAATTGGTGCGGAGTCTAAAAATGTGTAGTAGAAAGAAAAAGCCTAATTTGATTGGCTGATGCCGTGTTTTGATTGGTTGTAATATCTCCCCTCTATCTCGCGTACCTCGTGTCACCCCGCGTAGTGCCACGATAGTTCCTATACAAATATTGCGTAAGGCCCACTACTCTTATTAATTACTCCATGATTCTACTAGATACATTGACTCCTAGTCCCCCAATCGCCTCCTACGATATGTCGAGAAGAACGGCAGCTAGTTAGCATTCTTTTTACGTCCCACCTAGCACGGTACTCCTCATACACAATCAATCAGCCTATGCCAGTCCACTGCTGGACGTAGGCCTCCCCAAGGGTACACAAAACACGATCACTCGTGGCCTTCAGCCAACCAATACCAGCGACCTTTTTCAGGTCATCGGTCCATCTAGCAGGGGTCCTCATACACATCATCATCATCAGCCTGCAGTAATCCACTGTTGGACATAGGCCTCCCCCAAATGACGCCACTTCTCCCTATCAGTGGCCATTCGCATCCATTCGATGCCGGCCAACCTGCGCAGGTCGTCTTCCCACCTTGCCGGGGGGCGCCCCACACTACGTTTACTGAGACGCGGTCTCCACTCTTGGACTTTTTTTGGCATACACACCTACCTCATACACACTCGGCGGTTAATAGTACTTCCCAAACCTCCATGTATTGACGACCTCCGTGGCGCAATCGGTTAGCCGCCGGAACGCTAATCGTGAGGTCCCGGGTTCGATTCCCGGTGGAGGCAGAGTTAAGAACGCTTTTCATCTGCTTTCCAGTCTGGTCGTTGATTATATATGCTATTTATGTATTTATCTATATATAATAAGTATATATTTCTTAAATATACGTTGACTAGTACCTTAACACAAGTCTTAAATGAACTTACCAAGGGGCTAGTTCCATTGGTGTAATAATGTCCAAATATTATTATTATCACCCTCAGCCAACCACTACCAGCTAACTTTTTCAGGTCATCGGTCCATCTAGCAGGGGTCCTCATACACACTCGGTGGTTAATAGTACTTCTTATATTACAGATAGTAAGCAGAAAATGCGGTTGTGGGATTCAAGAGGAATCCTCACAGATCGAAGAGGACCAAGCTGATGTATATACGTCTATAGTTGCGCCTTATATGCCGAAGGGTGTTGAGAGTGGGTCGGAGAACTTAGGTGAGAGTTTTAACATATTAAAAACATACATACAACGCATATTTATATAAATATTTTTAAATAGAGTCACACATATATACATATACATATATATATATATATATATATAGAACACATATTTATATAGAGTCTGCCCGTGACCATAGCTACTGCAACGTAGCCGAAAAGTCGGGTTAATAAAGGTAACTTTATTATATAAAAACATACGCGATAAGTCCCGTTAGTTGTTACACAAAAATATTTTTGGTTAATTTCATTAAGTTTTGGGGTTGTGATGGTATTAATATAGAACATAACATAATCGCTTCACATACATACATACACATCACACCTGATTCCCTGTAGAAAGGTAGGTAGAGATCACGGATCCCCATTTGTTCCGATCCTGACAGACCACTTTCGCGTCATTGACACTCATACATCTTCTCATACACTCTCGACGGTTATAGGTACTCCTAACGTTACCATTTTTCAATATAGCGCTTCACGACTTGTGTATACACACTCCCTTTTTTATTGTGTAGACAGAGGCTTGAATGCCCATCTCCGAAATTTCGAAGGAATGTTAGGTATGTTTCACTCGAAGCTCGCGTTTCACTAGATAGACAGCACCCAACGTGGTAGGTAGTGAACCGTATCGCCGTATATAGGCACCGTATAGCATTACTATTGATATAATTATTTTGGGTTATAATAACATATTTCCTTATAATTCATCATCACACCAATTATGAGTCACATTCTAATGGATTATTATTGATTTTTTGTTGAATTAATGTCTGCAGAGTTTCTTGACATTTCTTCTCTGCAGGATTTTCCTTTACGAAATGCAATTAGTTTAATTTCAAAGATTATCTAATTTTAAGGTCTATTTTTCATGTGAAAATGATTTTTTTACTTTCAATAAGTGATTTTATGATGTTGAATAAAAAGCATTTCATTAAATCAACCAAAAGTCACAATTTCCATTATACATTATACATTCCTTACGAAGACAAGAAATGCAGCTAGTTAACATTCTCTTTATGTCCTTATAACGGATTTATTCTTTTTCAGTATCAACAGATAGTATAGAACAGATAGATACAAATACGAAGAATGTGAAAACGTTTGATGTCAAAAATGGAGAAGATATAGCCAAAGTCGACCTGAATACGTCCATAGCGTTGATTAATAGGTAAATGTATGGATATATCGATAGTAGAAGGGCCTGCTGTCTTACAAGCAATATTAAATAATTTGCTACAATTTTTTTTCAGAAGTTTTCATTACATGAACCATAGATGGCACTGTAATTATAATTTGATTTTTACATTATATTCTTCGCTCCTATTATTAACAGGGTGTATATATAGCCTATAGCCTTCCTTAATAAATGGATCTAACGCAAAAATATTTTTTTAATTCGAACCAGTAGTTCCTGAGATTAGCGCGTTCAAACAAACAAACTCTTCAGCTTTATAATATTTGTATGTATGTAATTTCCTTACAGGTACTGTGGAAAACTCCCATCAGATACGTTCACGCGCTTAGCCCCGCAGTGGTGGATAGAACAAGTAGATTTACCAATCAGGAACGAACCCGGGACCTTTAAAAAGGCTTATATATGCACGCTACGTATGCCACTCAACTGCCCACTCAAGTTTAATATAGTCGTGAGTATAAATGAAAAAAAAACGCGTTTACAAACATTAATCCTTGCAGGGTCAAAGGTTGAGGTAACCATCTCTGCAATTGTAAAGGTAGTAATTCTATGGCTAACGAACCCACATGTTGGCCAAGTTAGTACTCAATGTGACAGGTGGTAAGCCATGTCGCCATTCCCAATCCATTATTTCATTATTGAATTGTTATTTATTGGATAAGAAGTTAGAGGTCTAACCTTCTGAGCTTCAGCCGCTTTTTTTATAGATTTATCCCTGGGGATATAATTACATTGTAACATACTTATACGACTGTAAGACAAGCACTGACTATAACCTGTTCAGGAACATGTAGGTTTCCTCACGATATTTTCCCTCACCGTAGTAGTCGATGCATATAAATATCATTATACCTATTTTATTTTATATGTAACCATATTTTTGCTCATCCAGGGTCACCCGATGCCCACTAAAGTGCTGGCGAAGAGAATGGCAGCCTTACAAGCGTGTAGGATACTTCATAAGTGTGGAGAATTGGATGACCAACTCATGCCTATAGGTAAGTGAATATACGTCTCCGCAATCGCGGAGGTATACCCTATGGCTATAACGACCTCCGTGACGGCTGGTTAACCTTGGGTTCCACTAATGCGTTTTAGCACAAATGCAGTTCAGTAGCGCTTCAGTAATAGTGTGAAGTTGGTAGTGTATTAGTAAAAGTGTCGATTTTCGTCTTAAAAATGTCGAAACTTGTCAGTTTTGATATTTCACGAACAAATTCACGCTATTACTAAAGTGATATTGAGCCACGACTTCTTAGGCCTCCGAACGCTAATCGTGAGGTCCCGATTCCCGGTGGAGGCAGAGTTAAGAACTACGCTTAACTTCTGCTTTCCAGTCTAGTTATTGATTCTGTATGATATATTAGTATGTATGACATATACTTTCACGTCCTTTTATCCCTTTCGGATTGGACAGAACCTTGGAAACAATAATATCTCCATATCTTTTAGCATG
The DNA here is from genome assembly GCA_030578115.1 of Leucoptera coffeella. Classification (NCBI taxonomy): domain Eukaryota; kingdom Metazoa; phylum Arthropoda; class Insecta; order Lepidoptera; family Lyonetiidae; genus Leucoptera; species Leucoptera coffeella. The sequence goes on from JAMBLF010001267.1 coordinate 33,261, forward strand.
AATAGTGGGGTTGTTATGTTATATGGAACATCGATACCATGTTGCTATACCCTAAGTCTCTTAGTCGCCTCCTACGACATGCCGGGAAGAACGGCAGCTAGTTAGCATTCTTTTTATGTCCCTGCTAGCCAACAATTTCATACTATTTCAAAACATAATCTATTTATGTATTAATCAATCGTTTTATTAATTTTATTTATCGAAAAACAGGAAAAGATAACTTCAAGGCAGCCGAGCTGGATATAGGTCAGAATTTCTGTCAGAATCCTGACGGCAACGAGAATTCTGACGTGGCCAGGCCAGGAACTACAAAACGAAGACAGTACTACTATAAAAGAGTAAGTTAAATTCATATAATATATCTCGCCTGTTTCCCTGTAGAGGGGTAGGTAGAAATCACGGATCCCCATCTTTCCCGATCTTGACTAAACAGTTTCGCTTCATTGACACTCATACACACTCGGCGGTTACAGGTACTTCTAACGTCACCCTTTTTCAATATGGCGTCTATCTGACTGACATATGACATATTGGGCTGACCCTTACGTAACCGTCCTTCCACTTCACTCACATATATGCCTTTTGTCAATATACTTACTATGTAGTAAGTTTAACGTTTAGTAACAAGATGTACTGACTAAGATTGAAAAGGGCATGCTTCGATGGTTTGGACATGTTATGCGGATGAATTTTAGCAGATTGACAAAAGGAATATATATGAGTTAAGTGGAAGGGCGGTTACGTAGGGCCCGGCCCAATAGGACATTTGACAGTCAGATAGACGCCACATTGAAAAAGGGTGACGTTAGGAGTACCTATAACCGCTGAGTGTGTTAGAAATGTATGAGTGTCAATGAAACTAAGATTTGTAATTGAAAAATGGGAATAATTCTCCTACAGAGGAAAAACGTGATTTCTACGTATGTATATAAGTATATGTTAATTATACATTAAGAAGTACCCTAAACACAAGTCTTAAATGAACTTACCAGGGGCTAGTTCAATTGGTGTAAGTATCCTACATAGAGATCCCGCCACATAAGGTGGCAGTTGGAGGCGTCGCCACAGTCGCGTAATTCAGTGTTACCAGTAAACACGCCAAAACTAGCACCCACTGTGCCATACGGCTCGATACATTATAGGTTTCATTTGTAACGGTCTTTGGTTGCAGAGCTATAAACTCAAATGAAACAAATTAATATATCAAAGTCAAAATATGTTTATTAAACTATTTCAAACATGATTAATAATTAACGGGACTTATCCTTCTTATTATATATTACATATATTATGTGTTCCTTCACTCTGTCCGCAATAGACCGTTTAGTGTGTTCGACGTAGGATTTCCCACAGCTGCAATCAATCTTATACACACCCTTATATCTTATATCATGAGTATAAATCGCGAACCTCTTAAAACTATTATTTCAAACATGGCTTAACCTATCACAAGCTCTCTTTGAATGTTACCTTATTATCTAAGTATAAATTAAAAAAACTATTTCAAACATGGCACTGAGCATTGTCTTTACATATTTTTTACCGAGGTTAGATCAGCGGAGACCCTAGCTTGGAGAAGAACTAACAAGAAACTCCGGAAATCAATTTATTATAATCACCCTTAACAAACATAAAAATTACAAAGAGTGGGCAAAAAACACAACGCTGGTAATACTAAATTTACCTTTCATACAAAATAACACGCAATGGCGGTAACGTCAAATTTAGTTCCAAGTTTAGTTCCAAGAAAACCTACTATGATAAACTAAAGTATGTCAAAACAATGCATTTTATTCATTTTTGACACCATGTTTCATAGAGACATTTACAGCTTAAGACCTACACAATTGAAATTAAAAAAGAAAAAGTGAAAAGGGCGAATTATTTTTTTCAAACCAATCGGGTTCGATTCCCGTACTGGATACAGTTGTTTTTTCAAAGAAAGTATGAATGCAGTTTTTCTTTTTATCAAAATCGGTGACATGGTTCCTAAGAACAAATCTTTGTATCTCTAATAGTTTCAGACTTTCCCATACTGACCGTTTTGAATGCGCCACCCTGTATATCGATAAATACATATATAGCATATTAATAATGAACGACCATAATGGAAAGCAGAAGAAAAGCGTAGTTAATGAAAAACGTACTGTTCTAGGTTTTTATAAGTTTCTTATCTATTTTCAGACAGCAAAAGCGTTCACAGACTGCCAGCCCATCGTAGAGTATACAGACGAAGAAATATTGAACAACCCACATTATGAGGAAAGAGAAACAATGCCATCTGTTAGCCAGGAAAAGAACGAAAAAGGTAAGATTCATATATGTATACACTTGACGAATATTTATTATTACGTAGGTTTCGTAGTGGCTGGCTGAATAAGAATTGAAAAATGGTGACGTTAGAAGTGCCTATAACCGCCGAGTGTGTTTGAGGAGGTCTATGAGTGTCAATGAAGCGAAAGTTGTTTCAGGATCAACCCCTCTACAGGGAATCAGACGTGATGTGTATGTATAAATTTTTTATGACGACCTCCGTGGTGCGAACGGTTAACTACCTGAACGCTAATCGAGATGTCCCCGGGTTTGATTCCCGATAGAGGCAGAGTTAAGAACTACGCTTTTCTTTTGCTTTCTAGTCTGGTCGTTAATTATGTATGTTATAATATATGTATGTAATTATCTGCAGGGATGGACACATAATTAGAAAAACCTCATACCTCTTAGAAGTGTAATAATGTTTTTTTTCTATATTTATAAGTATTTTATTTGTAGAAGTTTATTTATTACTTCTCTATGTACTCGGATATATCTATTCTAAAAACAAATAGTAATATTTACACCAACAAAATGTATTATAATAGATAAATAATGTATACAACTTCACACCATTACTGAAATGATATTGAACTACGATTTTGCTACAACGCATTAGTTGACTTCGACCCCTGTTCAACACATCGGTTTGAGGCGGCCATATAATTACCACCTTCGTAATTGCGGCGAACGATGTCTGAACCTATAACTACGCCCTTGCGTTACTGGTCTTGAAAGTCTGTCTCTGTTTTTTTATCCCGTTCCCGTGTGGGATAGAAAAAGAATACTGACTAGCTGCCGTTCTTCCTGGCATGTCGTAGGAAACGACTAAGAGATTAGGGGTATATGGAATCTATTGGGCGATTGGCTAGCAACCTGTCTCCAATGGTCCATATGACATCACAACCCCAATATTTATGCTAAGAAGTGACTTAGGAGATATACCATGCTGTAGTGACTAAGTGATATTATAATGTCTCCCAATAAAAAGCACATATACGAAATGCATCGAATTATACGGTGAGGGAAAACATCGTGAGGAAACCTACCTGTACCCAGAACAGGTAATAGTTAGAGATCGCGCCACATCAGTTGGCAGACGGCAAACTTGGAACTAAATTTGACGTTTCCGCCATTGCGTGTTATTTTGTATGAAAGGTAAATTTGGTATTACCAGCGTTGTGTTTTTTGCTCACTCTTTATAATTTTTATGTTTGTTAAGGGTGATTATAATAAATTGATTTCCGGAGTTTCTTGTTCTTCTCCAAGCTAGGGTCTCCGCTGAACTAACCTCGGTAAAAAATATGTAAAGACAATGCTCAGTGCCATGTTTGAAATAGTTTTTTTAATTTATACTTAGATAATAAGGTAACATTCAAAGAGAGCTTGTGATAGGGCTTATTTTAAATAAACATATTTTGACTTTTGACTTTGATATTAATTTGTTTTATTTGAGTTTATAGCTCTGCAACCAAAGACCGTTACAAATGAAACCTATAATGTATCGAGCCGTATGGCACAGTGAGTGCTTTGGCGTGTTTACTGGTAACACTGAATTACGCGACTGTGGTGACGCCTCCATCTGCCACCTTATGTGGCGCGATCGCTAGTGCTTGTAAATGGCGACATGGCTGACCACCTGTCACGTTGAGTACCGACTATCTGGTCAACACGTGGGTTCGAGGTGGCCATAGAATTACAACCTTCGCAATTGCGGAGATGCACACCTGAACCTCTGACTACCCCGCAAGGGTTAATGATCGTCAATGCGCTTGTGTCCCGGGTTCTATCACCCGAAAGGGTTTAAAGGACGTGAATGTATATGTTTCTGTTATTCCAGCACCTAAACGCAACATGCTCTACTCTCTATCGTGCAAGTTGTGTTGTGCGTTGCCCGAGCGGTACAACACCCGAGGACGTCGTCTGCACGCGCCGCAGCACGCCACCCAGGCGCTGGCTATACTCACTGCACGGCCCAGCACGCATTGCAGGTGAGACAGTAAGATGACGCATATAAACTCAATGTTATAATATGCATTGCCCAATTATTACTCGATGCACACGTTTGCACGCGTTTGCACACTTCTGCACGCATTACAGGTGAGATAAAGACATGTTGCAAGTAGATACCATGATATACTACTCGCTATGTATGTATAGTGTTGCCTCATTTATGATTCTTGCACGCTATTGCACACTCCTGCACGCATTGCAGGTGAGACACATACATGACGCGTATAGATACTATGTTATACTGCTCGCTATGTAACTTTTGTGTCGTCCCATTCATGCTGACTGCACGCTTCTGCACGCACTGATTGTGAGGCAGATACATGACACGTATAGAGACAATGTTATGATGCTCCCTATGAATGTTTTGTGTTGCCATATTTATACTTACTACACGCTTTTCCATGCACGCAGCTGAAACAGATACATGATACATATAAGCACCATTTTATACTTTCTTAGTTTTGTATTGCTCTTTTCATAGTCACTGCACGCTTCTGCACTGTTGATGAAATAGACACACGACACATATATGTATCAGTCCCATGATATAACAGTTAACCACCTGAACGCTAATCGTGAGGTCCCAAAGATTCCCGATAGAGGCAGAGTTAAGAACTACGCTTTTCTTCTGCTTTACAACCTGGTCGTTGATTATATATGCTATATATGTATTTATCTATGTATAAAAAGCATATATTTCTGAAATATACATTGACGTACTAACTCAGCACAGTCCCAGTAACTTTTTATAAGGTTTAAGTTTACAGGAACAAAAGACAATATTTTACATTTTAAAACTGGCGCCACTATGCATTGTCATGGCCACTATAAGTTCGCGTGCTTCGAAATGAAAAATATTGTCTTTTGTTCATATAAACGTAAAATTTATGAAAAGTTACTGGAACTGCATTTTTAGCGTTGACTGTGTGTTGTACCTTTACGTCTTAAATGTACTTAGCAAGGGGCTAGTTTAATTAGTCTATGAGTGTTCTACATACAATAATTATAGTATTAAGACCTTTGTTCTTACAACATAACAAACTATTTTCAGTCTGGTCGTTGATTATATATGCTATATATGTATTTATCTATCTATAAAAAGTATACATTTGTTACATATACGTTGACTAGTACCCTTAACACAAGTCTTAAATGTACTTACCAAGGGGCTAGTTCAATTGGTGTTATAATGTCCTAATATTTATTATTATTACTATCATTTTAGTACTAAATAAAACATTATCTCATACTTTTCCAGTTTGAACATCCCCTCATTTCCCGTATACACCCGGTCCGGGGAAGTACGGGTGTCAGTGGAGTATGTACCTGGGGCTGACGTACGAATGTCACCACGTCGCGCCGCGCTAGTGAGACGGTAAGAACATAGACAGACAAACGCGTTCACTACCATTAACTTATAGTATATTCGCTTTAAGAAAATAGTGACGTCATCAAGGTCTCCATGATTTAACCAATGAGATTTTATAGGGGTTGTCTGTTATTGGTCAATGTGACTTCTTTTCTCATTTGCTCACGTCTCATTGGTCAGTTTGACCTCTGATTATCATGACGTCACTATTTACTTAACGCGAATAGACTATAGTGTCATTAGATTAGAAGTGCTATAAACCACCGAGTGTGTATGAGGAGTACCGTGCTAGTCTGTGACGTAAAAAGAATGCTAACTAGCTGCCGTTCTTCCCGGCATGTCGTAGGAGGCTACTAAGGGACTAGGGGTAAATGGAATGTAGTAGTATAGAAAACGACAAAAGCCATTAATCCTTGCTGGGTAGTCAGAGGTTCAGGTGTCCGTATCCGCAATTGCGAAGGTAGTAATTCTACGGCCACCTCGAACCCACGTGTTGACCAGATAGTCAGTACTCAATGTGACAGGTGGTCAGCCATGTCGCCATTAACAAGTACTCTCTGTTAAATGTTAGGGTACAGGTAGGTTTCCTCGCGATGTTTTCTCTAATGGTAGAATTAGGTGCATTCCGCAAAGGTATATTTTTGATCACATTTATGTATATATATTTACGTTCATCAGTCTCTTATGGGTTGAACAGAACCCCGGTGACTTAGTATTTCCTAGGTCACTTTCCGTAATATTGACCTTGTGATGTCATATGGAACTTTGGTGACAGTTTGCTAGCCTATCGTCCAATTTAACCATTTACCCCTAGTCCCTTAGTCACCTGCTACAACCTATCTATATCTATTGGAATTTAAAATTAACAAGTTAAATAAACTTACCAAGGAGCTATGGTTAAATTAATCATACCACTAGTGACCCGCTCCGACTTCGCACGGGTATAAAATATAGAGCCTACTCCACTATTTAATGGATGTTATTATACATATAAACCTTCCTCTTGAATCACTATATCTATTAAAAAAAACCGCATCAAAATCCTTTGCGTTGTTGCAAAGATTTAAGCATACAAAGGGACATAGGGACAGAGAAAGCGACTTTGTTTTATACTATGTAGTGATACGCAACGCTGGTATTATAACATGACCTCTACTCCATACTATTCTTTCTCCCTTAGGTTCATGCGTTTTGTGTTCGCCGAAGTACTGCGCGTGAGAAGACGAGGCATGCGGTTGCAGAAAGACGTCACTCACAATGACTATTACATTGTGCCGACTATTAAGAGTGAGTATAGTTCATATTGATCTCTGTTTACCTTTTTGTGGGATTCGTATTCTTGTAATAGAACACCACCAGAGCCCCAATTTAGATTTTCTTTTTAATATATTTAGTTTTTTTAGGAAGGTTTATAGTATATGTTTATGTCGTAGTATTCGACATATTTCGTAAATGTATTTTATTACGAAAATGTACATAGAAATTCATTTCCATTGGTACACGATCAGCAGGATTTGAGCCCTGTACCCACTGATACAGAGACAAGCCTCAAACAACTGAGCTATAAAACAATATGAAACACCTGTTAATGTTGGGCGCTATCTGAGGAATAGTAGACTTCTTATTACCTTATACCAGTACCTAATAAATAAACAATCTTTTCCAGTAACAAAACCCGACGGTTCAACAAAACTGGACGTCGATTGGAACTTTCTAGAAGAAATCTACAAACACACTGAAGAGAAGAGAAATGGTGAAACTGAATACTCTCTGTGGCACCAAGATTATGATGATGATAATGTGAAACATGATTATGATAAAGTCGAGAAGAATGATCAAAATGATCACAAGATAGATGATAAAATTGTAAGAGATAGTGATCAGAGTGGAAATGGTGATGAAATAGCTAAAGAAGATCATAATAATCAGAAACAAGATGATAAATCAATTGTTACAGAACATAAGAAGAATGTAATAGAAGATTTAGGTAGTGGGACGAGTAAAAAAGTTACGTTTTCAGATAGTGGTGTAAATTTAGACGAAACAGAAGAATTTAACCTAAATACAGAAGTAACAGACGATTTATCTGTCAAAGAGAAAGAGGTAGGATTTAAAGAAGATTCTAAGAAGCACAAAGAGGTAAGAGAAGGAAAGGAGAGTGAAGTATCGAAAGAGATAAGCAAGGAGCTAGCAACTGATGGGAAAGTAATAAAAGCTGTGAAATCTATGGATAATCCGTTATTGAAACCGGGTGAAATATTTATTTTTGATGCGGATAAATATAAAGAGGCTGTAGTTACGCCGTGGTATAGGAATCAGGATCAACCACAGGTAATTAATATTTGGACACTATTACACCAATTGAACTAGCCCCTTGCTAGGTACATTTAAGAGTTGTGTTAAGGGTACTAGTCAACGTATATATAAGAAATATATGCTTATTATATATAGATAAATACATATATAATCAACGACCAGACTGGGAAGCAGAAGAAAGCGTAGTTCTTAACTCTGCCTCTACTGGCTATCATGCCACATGCCAAGGCACGTAAAAAGAATGCCAATTAGCTGCCGTTCTTCCTGGCATGTCGTAGGAGGCGACTAAAGGACTAGGTAAATTTAATATATTGGGTAATGATAGGAACCTGTCACCATTGTGCTATATAACATCACAACTCCAATATTTATGCTAAAAAATGACCTAGGAGATGTTATCATATCTCTATGAAGTATTGTGTATATATCTTCTTTCATACCGAAACTTTCCGTTATCACAATATTTAAAAAAACAATGTGGACGTTATGTTTGACGGAGTATACCGATCAAAATAGAGAGATTTTTCTCAAAGTGTGTATGAAGCGAATAACAGAAGAGCATGTAGGATCCACTGTGACCTACATGAAAAGAGGAGGCTTCCTACCTGGGCAGGTGTTCGTCCAGGCTAATGGCCTGACTTGGAAATTTGTATACATCTTGTTTTCCGAAAAATATTTCACTTGCGCGTTCTAGGAAATTGATTTGTGTGATTATTATTTTATTCTTGGCGGCGTCATCTGTGATAATTATGTTTAACTAATTGCAACTTAGGTTTACTTAGGTTTTCACTCTGTGTGTGGCGCTCTAGAGGTCGCCACAAGCATGTATGAGAATGTTAATGGGTGTGAGTGAAGCAAGGGAGATTTGTCACTCGTTCCAGGTGCTCCACAGTTTATACCTCACCTTAAAGACTTAAAGGCATACCTACACATATGTGTGTATGAATAAATAAACGTCTTTCTTTCCAGTTCTTCCTAGTAGCGGAAATATGCTACAACCTGACCCCGGATTCACCATTCCCGTCAGCAACTCACGCAACCTTCCGAGAGTATTATGCAATGAAATATGGGGCCACGGTGACGCAAAGTGACCAGCCGTTACTAGACGTCGACCATACCAGTGCTAGATTGAATCTGCTTACGCCACGGTAAGTTATAGAGTATAAATATTTTATTCGACGTAGCTCAGTTGTTTGGGGCTTGACTCTGTATCAGTGGGGGTTCAAATCCCGCTTGAGCATGTATCAATGGATATGAAGTTTAATAATTTTTTATGTACATTTTCGTAATAAAAACACATTTACGAAATGCATCGAATTATACGGTGAGGGAAAACATCGTGAGGAAACCTACCTGTTCGTCGAACAGCTAATAGTTAGTGCTTGTAAATGGCGACATGGCCGACCACCTGTCACATTGAGTACTGACTATCTGGTTAACACGTGGGTTCGAGGTGTCCATAGAATTACTGCCTTTGCAATTGCGGAGATGGACACCTGAACCTCTGACTACCCCGCAAGGGTTAATGGTCGTGAATGCGTTTGTTTTGTGTTTTGAACTAGCCCCTTGTAATAGCAAAGTCATTCTAAAAGGCCCGATTTGACAATCAACGAATCATGGGCCCAAGTCTATTAATGCGTTTTAGAGCGAACGCAGTTCAATATTAGTTAAGTAATAGTGTGAAGTTGGTAGTGGATTAGTGAAAGTGACAAATTTCGCTTAGTTATAATAAAACAGGGACTTCGTGTAATTTATGTACGTAAAATTAAAACAAAAAAAAATCGGCATTTGTCATAATAATATTTAATAATTATTTGGACATTATTACACCAATTGAACTAGCCCCTTGGTAAGTTTATTTAAGAGATGTGTTAAGGGTACTAGTCAACGTATATTTAAGAAATATATACATATTATATAGAGATAAATACATATATAGCATATATAATCAACGACCACACTAAAAAGCAGTAGAAAAGCGTAGTTCTTAACTCTGCCTCCACCGGGAATCTTTGGGACCTCACGATTAGCCATCCGGCGGCTAACCGATCGCGCCACGGAGGTCGTCAAAATAAGGTGCTGTCGGAGGTTCAGTGATGCAGCTTAGCTGCTTCAAATACTGAGACAGCACCTTTTACAATCAAATTACAATCACGTCCTTTAATCCCTTCCAAAGTGGACATAACCTTGAAAATATAAAGCTTCTAGCTCACTTTTTACAATGAATATCGCAACCCTCAATATTCATGCTAAAAAGTGACCTTATAAAATATAAATATAGTATATATATTTTAAGCGGTTCTCAAATGGCGACTGCGTCTCGGTAAACATAGTGTAGGACGGCCCCCTGCTAGATGGACCAATGACCTGAAAATGGTTAGCTGAGGGCCACAAGTGATCGTGTTTTGCGTACCCTTGGGGAGGCCTACGTCCAGGTGTGGACTGATATAGGCTGATTGATTGATTGATATATTTTTTTGTAATTAATATTTATTTATATTATAATCGAAATAAGATCTTTGCTGTAGAAAATATATAAAAAAAGAAATAAATTGTACAGATGACGACCTCCGTGGCGCGATCGGTTAGACACCTGAACGCTAATCGTGAGGTCCCGGGTTCGATTCCCGGTGGAGGCAGAGTTAAGAACTACGCTTTTCTACTGCTTTTCAGCTGGCCGTTGATTATATATGCTATATATGTATTTATCTATATATAATAAGTATATATTTGTTAAATATACGTTGACTAGTACCCTTAACACAAGTCTTAAAGGAACTTACCAAGGGGCTAGTTCAATTGGTGTATTAATGTCCAAATATTATTATTATTATTACACATGGAATATAGGCACACAGGTAGTGAGCATTGTTTTTACGTCTTATACCTTTTTATTTTTCTAGATACGTAAACAGAAAAGGAGTGGCGTTACCGGTGTCGTCAGAAAGAACAAGGCGAGCCAAAAGGGATAGGTGAGTTAGATAGAATACATACACATCACGCCTGATTCCCTGTAACTATTGGGTAATATAACTATCGGATCCCTGTCTGTCCCGATCCTGACAAAACTCTTTAGCTTCATTGACACTCATACAAACTCGGTGGTTATAGGTACTCCTAACGTCACCCTTTTTCAATATGGCGTCTTTCTGATAGTCACACTCACAACCTATTACCGCCGAGTGTGTACGAAGAGGTGTATGGATTTAATTGAAGCCAGTATCTAAATAAATGGGGATCCGCGAAGTTTGCCTGCCCCTTAGTGAAAACAACAGTCACAAAATTGCAAGACTATTTTCGCAATTGCGATAGCCACCTCGAACTCACGTTTTGACCAGATAGTCAGTACTCAATGTGACAGGTGGTAAGCCATGTCGCCATTTACAAGCACTAACTAACTGTTCGACGAACAGGTCGGTTTCCTCACGATGTTTATCCTCTACGTAGTATACTACAACTAATTAAAATTGTACATAAATTATAGGAACATCTAACTTCACCATTATCAATATGACGTCTATCTGGCTGTCATATGTCTTACTGGGCCGGCCCCTACTTAACTTGAGTGTCAATGAAACGAAAGTGGCCTGTCAGGATCGGGACAAATGGGGATCCGTGATCTCTGCCTACTATGTGTAATATATATATATATATATATATATATATATATATATATATATGTTGTATTTCCATTCACAGACTAGACCAGAAGCAAATCCTAGTGCCAGAATTATGTAGAGTCCATCCGTTTGCGGCTCCTCTATGGTTCGCGACGGTCGCCTTGCCTTGCGTACTCTATAGGTCAGTATCATAACATTCGTGTGGTGACCTCTAGAGCGCTACACACAAACCTAAGTAAACCTAAGTTGCAATTAGTTAAACATAAATACCACAGATGACGCCGCCAAGAATAAAATTATAATGACACAAATCAATTCCCTATAACGCGCAATTGAAATATTTAACGGAATCAAGATATATATAAATTTCTAACTCAGGTCATTAGCCTGGACGAACACCTGCCCAGGTAGGAAGCTTCCTCTTTTCCTGTAGGACACAGTGGATCCTACAATTTGTTGAGAGATACATACGCTTCACGACTTGTGTATACACACTCCCTTTTTTATTGTAGTCAGAGGCTTGAGTCCCGATCTCCGAAATTTCGAAGTCATGAAAGTATGAGCCACTTACACGCGTTTCACTTGATAGACAGGACCCAACGTGATAGGTAGTGAACCGTATCGCCGTATCCACACTGGCTATCTATCTCGAGGGATAGGTAGGTTTCCTCACGATGTTTTCCCTCACCGTTGGCAAATGTAAATTATGTCCGGAAATATTTTTAAATATCATTTACTGATTATTATTATTATTATCATCATTTATTATCAAACTGGCGACCCCCAGGAGAAGAGCACATGCGGTGGGGTATAGTCCTACAGGGTGAGCCCAAAAATTCCCCCATTTTGGCCTGCCGAACCTGAAATATGGTTTGCTCAGGTGGAGGGTCAATTTGGCCTGGCTAATATCACGTCGGGGTCACCAGTTTGGGGATGGGTAGACATTTCCCAAAATAACAATTAAAATGAGGCTGCGAAATTACGGTGGAAACACGAATTTATTAGTTGTTATTTTCTGACAGGAGAATCCTGTCACATCATATTTTATTGGCAACGGACATTTTGCCGTTATGCCACAGTTACATGTCAAAACTGATCTTTAAACCTAGATACTGTAATAAAAAAATTGAGGTCTTTCCCAATCGGCTACAGCCTCTTTGTGTATATAGTAATGAATAGTATTTAAACGATCTTTAAACAACAACAAACAAAAATACTGAATTACATGACCATCTTGAACCCACGTTTTCACCAAGTCAGTACTCAATGTGACAGGTGGTACGCCATGTCATCATTTACAGGCACTGACTATTACCTGTTCGGCGAACAAATAGGTTACCTCACGATGTTTTCCCTCACCATAGTATGCGGCGCATTTCGTAAATGTTTTTTTATTACGAAAATGTACTTAGAAATTTATTAAACTTCATTTCCATTGGTACATGCTCAAGCGGGATTTGAACCCTGTACCCACTGATACAGAGTCAGAGTCAGTCAACAGGGGCTAAGTCCTTGATTTCGTTCAAGTGTTCGTGTTTGAGGCGAATCAATGTTGGAATCCGACATTTGATCATACACTACCAACTTCACACCATTCTTGAAGTGCTACTAAACTACGATTTTACTGAAACGCATTATAATAAAGTCAAAGTCAAATGTTTTTATTCAACATAAGTACAAGTACAGTACATTCATTGAAAGTCAAAACATGTGCCTGACACTGGTTGTCTCTTAGCATTGAAATTCTACCGTTGGTTCGGAAGCTCTGGCTCGGAGAAGAACCAACAAGAAACTCCGGCTTTCAGGATTTTTTGCCCCGTGCCAGTTACAAAAACAAATTGATGATGCCAAGTTATGTAGGAAAACTTTGCCCACAAGATGCTCTTTACTGATTTTTGAAAAAAATCCAAAGTCACGAGTAATTCCATAAAAACGATTGTTAGGTCACTTGGAAGAATAACCTATATCATAACCTAAATATCTCTTTTTATACTAAAAACTTGTTTGTACCATATTGGAACTGTCTTCAATATTGTTTGACATCCTAAATAGGAGTAGATGAAAAGCAACACGTTAATATTAATAAAACAAGTACAAACGAGTTTTTGGCCATACCGGAAATTCAACATTATTGACTAAGGCTGTTTTTCATTTAAACCCTTCAATTGTATTAATAACCTGCCAATCTTTCCCCAGGATAAACGCCCTGTTAATAGCAGACGAGATCCGTTCCGCCGTGGCCATAGGCGTCGGACTGGGTGTACCAAAAGTGGACGGGCAAACCATGCCTGGTTTCCAATGGCCTCCCTTGGACTTCGGATGGAGTTTGTCTGATGTGAGTATGACGTTACATCGATCAATCAGCCTGTATCAGTCCATTGCTGCACACATGCCTTTCTATAGTCTATTCGCGTTAAGTTAATAGTGACGTCATGATATTCAGAAGTTAAACTGGCCAATGCGACGTTAGTAAATGAGAAAACAATTCACATCGACCAATTGCAGACGACGGTTGTCACGTCACATTGGTCAAATCGTCGGGACATGATGACATCACTATTTTCTTAATGCGAATGTACTATAGCGACCCGCTCCGGCTTTGCACGGGTATAAAATATATAGCCTACGATACTATTTAATGGATGTCATTATACATATAAACCTTCCTCTTGAATCACTCTGTCTATTAAAAAAAACCGCATCTAAATCCGTTGCGTAGTTTCAAAGATTTAAGCATACAAAGGGACATAGGGACAGAGAAAGCGACTTTGTTTTATACTATGTAGTGATGATTATTTTCTATTTACAGTTTTAATAATAGTTTATGTACACATATTCACTTTACATTTCACTTTTTATTTTTAACTTTACGTACGTACGTACGCGTTCACGACCTTATGGGGTAGTCAGAGGTTCAGGTGTTCATCTCCGCAATTGCGAAGGTAGTAATTCTATGGCCACCTTGAGCCCACATGTTAACCAGATAGTTAGTACTTAATAAAACAGGTGGTCAGCCATATCTTATGCTTTACTTACCTATGCATTATTTTATACTACCCTACTATACTACCCTCTGTGAGCTGCCAGCTGAAAATCACTGGATTTACTGAGCCCGCGCTCCGTAGATTCCCGCCGAGCTGGACGCCATTTTGGATCTCCACGGCACACACTAATTGACTGACATTTAATTCTGATAGGTAATTTTAATATAATAACTTAGTCGTGTATAACATTTTTCTTATTTAATTTTTTCTATATAATAATTATTCGTCGGTACTACTTATTGTGTCATTTAATGTATTTGAAGTTTAATGAATTTCTATTTCTATTTATTAATTTTAGGTCTTAAGTGCAGATAGTGAGAAATATGATAAGAAAAAGGATGAGAGCACGGAACCAAAAGAAAATGATGCTGAATGGTAAGTAATAGAAGATTAAGAGACTTTATACGTAAGGGGTATTATATAATTGCATTTTATTTATATTAGACTTATATTTTGTATTCTTATAAACAAAATCCTGTAGATTACTGTTCTCTGAAATTTATAAGTTACATACATGATGTCGAAAATTCTATTTTACGAAATAATCATGGTCCTGAAAACTGTAACTTACATCCAATTTGCAGTTTTAGTACAAACGTGTTCCTGAAAATTATAATTAAGTTATCTGTAACTTAAATACAATCTACACAATATCTATTACAATTATGATCCTAAAAATTGTAATATACTTACAATCATTGTCCTGAGTCCTGAAAATTGTAATTTGGTTACGAACATGGTTCTGAAACTTGCTATTAATTTACAAAAATGATTCTGAAAATTGTATTTCAGTTACATGGTCCTGAAAATTTAGTCAAGTTACAGACATGTTCCAGAAAATTGTAATATTCTTACAATCATTTACCATCATTTACCCGCAAACATGTGTCTGAAAATTGATCTCAAAATTGTAATTTAGTGTAATAAATATTGTATTTTACTTAATTTAGTTAACCCGGCTCCTTACACAGGGGTAGGCAGAGATCAATGATCCCCAATATTTTTTGATGAAGTAAATATACATTCAAAATATATATATATATATATATATATATATATATATATATATATATATATATATAATAACGTATCTACATAGAACGATCTATCAGACTGTCAATCGTCTCCTAGAATTATCCTGACAAATCACTCTTGTTTAAAGTAAATATGTATTGACGACCTTCGTGGCGCGATTGGTTAAGCACCTGAACGCTAATCGTGGGGTCCCAAAGATTCCCGGTGGAGGCAGAGTTAAGAACTACGTTTTTCTTCTGCTTTCCAGTCAGGTTGTTGATTATATTTACTTTATATGTATTTATATATAATAATTATATATTTATCAAAGATACGTTGACTAGTACCCTTAACACAAGTCTTAAATGTACTTAGCAAGGGGCTAGTTCAATAGATATAATAGCGTCCTAATTATTATTATGTATATATTTCATTTGTTCTAGCTCAAAAGATCAAGACTTACCTAACAAAGAAGATGAAATAGGACAGCAAGATGTACTTTCGAATGAAGAAAAGGGAGAGAAGACCTTAAATGACATTTTACAGGAAAAAGTAGATGCCGAGAGTGTAAGATATACATTATACATATACATTCACGTCCTTTAATCCCTTTCGGGGTGAACAGAAACTAAAAGAAAGAAAAACATTTATTCACTGCTATACATACACATTTTGACATAACACTATTTATACACACTTTGATACAACAACAACACTCGTGTATATAAGGAGTAGGCACTTGATGCTGTGAAAAGGTGCTGTCTCAGTATTTTATGCAGCTAAGCAGCATCACTGATCCTCCGACAGCACCCAAACCTAAGTCTGTCAATAGCTGAATATCATAATATATACTATACATACATACACTAATATACATAACTAGGAGATATAATATCTCCCAGGTCACTTTTTAGCATGAATATTGGGGTTGTGATGTCATATTGAACAATGGTGACAGGTTGCCAACTTGCCTAATAGATTTCATTTACCCCTAGTCCCTTATTCGCCTCCTATGACATACATATAATAAGAACTGGTAACCTTTATGGGGTAGTCAGAGATGATGGGTCAATAGTTTACTCGAAAATGGAATTCTCTATTTAGTATCAGTTTCTCATACATATAATTCTGATACATGTGTTTTTATCTACTATTAATTGTGTAAAATATATATTTAGCTAAGGACATACACATCACGCCTGATTCCCTATAGAGGGGTAGGCAGAGATCTCGAATTTCTATGTGTCCTCCTGACAAACAACTTTCGCTTCATTGTCACTCATATACCGCGTAAAATTATGTGTTAAACTACCTAATCTTATCACAAAAAGACAAACGCGTTCACGACCATTAATCCTTGCGGGGTAGTCAGAGGTTGAGGTTTCCATCTCCGCAATTGCGAAGGTAGTAATTCTATGGACACTTCGAACCCACGTGTTGACCAGATAGTCAGTACTCAATGTGACAGGTGGTAAGCCATGCCGCCATTTACAAGCACTAACTATTACCTGTTCGACGAACAGGTAGGTTTCCTCACGATGTTTACCCTCACCGTAAAATTCGATGCATTTCGTAAATGTGTTTTTATTACGATAATGTACATAGAAATTCATTAAACTTCATTTTCATTGGTACATGCACAAGCGGGATTTGAACCTTGTAGCCACTGATACAGAGTCAAGCCCCAAACAACTGAGCTACGTCGAATTCTAATCTTATCATTTTATTTTAAATCTTGATATCCAACCTATCTATATATTTATTTATATATTATTTATATCAGTTCATAATTATCTCGACCTACATATTCCGTGTAGACTGGGACTTAAAAAGAATGCTAACTAGCTGCCGTTCTTCCCGGCTTGTAAGTGGCGACTAAGGAACCAAGGATGAATGGAATCTATTGGCCGATAGGTTAGCAATTTGTCACTATAGTGTATTCGCGTTAAGAAAATAGTGACGTCATCATTACCCAAACGATTTGACCGAGACGTGACAACGAATGTCTGCGATTGGTCAATGTGACTTGTTTTCTCATTTACTCACGTCTTATTGGCCAGTTTAACCTCTGATTATCATGACGTCACTATTTACTTAACGCGAATAGCCTATAATGTTCTATATGACATCGCAACCCCTATTCATGCTAATAAATAAACAAGGAGATGTTTTCATGTCTCCAAGGTTCTGTTCACCCCGAAAGGGATTAAAGGACGTGGATTTCCATAGGATTTTTGACGACCTCCGTGGCGCGATCGGTTAGCCGCCGGAACGCTAATCGTGAGGTCCCGGGTTCGATTCCCGATGGAGGCAGAGTTAAGAACTACACTTTTCTTCTGCTTTCCAGTCTGGTTGTTGATTATATATGTATTTATCTATATATAATATGTATATATTTCGTAAATACACGTTGACAAGTACCCTTAACACAAGTCTTAAATGTACTTACCAAGGGGCTAGTTCGATTGGTGTAATAATGTCCAAATATTATTATAGGGTTTTGAAATCGGCACGTGGAACAACGATATGGCGTCTTCAATACCTGAGGACTATGACTCGATGCTAGAACCACTGCCTTCGAACCTTACGTTCTGCACTTCGGCATCCGGTGAGTGTACAGATTAAATATATATGTATGTATATCACTACATAGTATAAAACAAAGTCGCTTTCTCTGTCCCTATGTCCCTTTGTATGCTTACCTTTGAAACTACGCAACGGATTTTAATGCGGATTCTTAATAGATAGAGTGATTCAAGAGGAAGGTTTATATGTATGATAACATCCATTAAATAGTGGAGTAGGCTATATATTTTATACCCGTGCGAAGCCGGAGCGGGTCACTAGTATATGTATATGTAACATATAACCATGGAGTAATTAAAAACGCAATACATACATACACATCACGCCTGATTCCCTGTAGAGGGGTAGGCAAAGATCACGGATCTCCATTTATCCCGATCCTGATAGACCACTTTCGCTTCATTGACATTCATACATCTTCTAAAACACTCTCGGCGGTTATAGGTACACCTAACGTCTTATAGGTACACCTAACCTTACGCAATATTTGAAACTATATTGGATATATTTAATTATATATTGGAAACTAGTGTGGCATTACGCGGGGTGAAACGAGGTACGCGTGATGGAGGGAAGATATTACAACCAATTAAAACACTGCATTTTGTGCGACTAGACATAGGTATCTTCTTTCTACTACACATTTTTAGACTCCGTACCAATTAAAACACGCCATTTGGACTCCGCACCGCGTAACGGGGACCCCTTCTTACGCCGGGTCCTCTTTATATTTGGTTCGTGTATATAACAATATATTAGTAAGTTAAAAATTATAAAGATAGTAAAATAAAGAAGATTGCCATATTGAAAAAGTTTGACGTCAGAAGTACCTATAACCGCCGAGTGTGTACGAGGACGTGTATATTTATGGACTAGCAACCTGTCACCAATGTATTATATAACATACATACATACATACATACACCTGATTCCCTGTAGAGGGGTAGGCAGAGATCACGGATCCCCATATATCCCGATCCTGATTAACCACTTTCGCTTCATTGATACTCATACACACACGGCGGTTATGGGTACTTCTAACGTCACTCTTTTTCAGTATGTATTAATGCCGATATAACCTTCATATAAATGGTACCAGTAAAATACTATATGTCAACCTCAAAAGGGTATTGTACATATGTTTATATAATGTTATCCCGTGCTAGCCTGGGACGTAAAAAGAATGCTAACTAGCCTCCGTTCTTGCCGGCATGTCCTAAGAGTCTACTAAGAAACTAGAGGTATATGGAATCTATAGGGCGATAGGCTAGCAACCTGTCACCAATATTCCATATAACGTCAAAACCCCAATATACATGCTACTAAGTGACCCAGATGTTTTACATGTCTCCAAGATTCTCTCACTCCGAAAGGAATTAAAGGACGTGAATGTATATGTATGTATAGGTAATGCTTTGTTTGTTTATATATGTTCTCGTATTTTTTATGTAATGCTTTATGTTTCCGCACACCTGTCGTTAGATGGCAGGAGTATTGAATTTGAACCCGAAATTGATCGTATTAATACCAAAATGATTGTCCATTTTAGTTGTATTTCTATAAATCATGTAAACATTTATTATTATATTAAATATTTTTACAATGCTGTGCTTTTTTGTAACAGCAATACACGATGAGTATTAAGTATTGTTATATACTCATACATACACACATTAATTGGTACATACATACACATCACGCCTGATTCCCAGTAGAGGGGTAGTCAGAGATCACGGATCCCCATTTGTCCTACTGACAGACCACTTTCGCTTCATTGACACACTAGGCAGCCCTATAAGACATATAACAGTCAGATAGACGCTATATTGAAAAAGGGTGAAGTTAGACATTCATACATCTTCTCATACACTCTCGGCGGTTATAGGTACACCTAACGTCACCTTTTTTAATATAGCGTCTATCTGACTGTTAATTGGTAATATCGTGTATTACATTATGATAGACATATATAGATTTACAATAGCAGAGATAACGGATCCCCATCTGTCCCGATCCTGACAAACCACTATCGCTTAATTGACACTCATTTTCATATACTATGGACGACGAAAGACAGAATAATATTTTTATCTGCAATTTCAATACATTTGGTGTGTATTTTCGTATTATTTTATATACGTTTTAGTACTACCCTTATATAATTTTAACTATTTGGAGACATTCTTCTCAAGACGGGTGTAGCGTGAAGAACAGAAGAGCATGTAAGAATGTTATTGGGTGTGAGTGAAGCAAGAGGGATTTGTCACCCGTTCCAGGTGGCGATCGATAGTCTTTGCCCATTAGAGACGTATATATAACTTGAAAGGGTCGTTACAATACACAACCTTTCAAAATTTTATAAAGAATACAAATATGAATTTATGTAGACTTAAATGTAATTGACACTAGTTAATTTGCAGTAAATGAACTAAGTTCGAGTTCTAACTCAACTATGCTGCCATCTGTGAAAATTGTTAACTAAACTTTACATACATACACATCACGCCTGATTCCCTGTAGAGGGGTAGGCAGAGACCACGGATCCCCATTTGTCCCGATCCTGACAGACCACTTTCGCTTCATTGACATTCATACATCTTCTCATACACTCTCGGCGGTCATAGCTACACCTAACGTCACCTTCTTTCAATACAGCGTCTATCTGATTGTTATATGTCTTATTAGGCCGGCCTCTACGTAACCGCCCTTCCACTTCACTTATATATATTCCTTTTGTCAATCTGCTATCATTCATTCGAATAACATATCCAAACCATCGAAGCATGCCCTTTTCAATCTTAGTCACTACATGTGCTTTCAAACCGCAACCCTCCCTTATCACACTTTTTTTAATTCTAAGTAACTAAACTTTAATTACCATAATGTATAGGACCTTGGAAATGAAAACTCACGAAACACATTTTATCTCATTGTAGAATAGATATGCTCAATAATACTATAATTAGGACACGATATCACAAATTGAACTAGCTCGGTGATAAGTTCATTTAAGACTTGTATTCAGGGTCTAAAACTGTATCGATATCATACTCTCTTATACATACATATACATTCACGTCTTTTATCCCATTCGATATTGTCAAAAGGTAGGTAAGTATGTCACGCTTGCATTAATATTGGGGTTACAATGTCATATAGGAACATTGGCAACATGTTACTAGTTCATCGCCCAATAGATTCCACGTTCCCCTAGTCCCTTAGTCGCCTCCTACGACATGCTTTCTAGCTATCTTTTTACGTCCCAGCTAGCACGGGACATTCTTATATCATCATCAGCCTGTCTGGATCCACTGTTGGACATAGGCCTCCCCCAAATGACGCCACTTCTCCCTGTCAGGGGCATTCTTATATGCTACTTTTTTATTACTATATTTGTTTTAAGTGAACGTAATCTAATTCGACGTAGCTGAGTTGTTTGGGGCTTGGCTCTGTATCAGTTGGTACAGGGTTCAAATCCCGCTTGAGCATGTACCAATGGAAATGAAGTTTAATGAATTTCTATGTACATTTTCGTAATAAAAACACATTTGCGAAATTCATCGAATTATACCGTGAGGGGAAACATCGTGAGGAAACCTTCCTGTTCCCCGAATAGCTAATAGTTAGTGCTTGTAAATGGCGACATGGCCTACCACCTGTCACATTGAGTACTGACTATCTGGTCAACACGTGGGTTGGAGATACCCATAGAATATGGTTGGGCTGCAGTCTCATGCTGATGGATTATATAATGAAGTTGTAATGAAATATGTCTGCAGAGTTTCTTGGTATTTCTTCTCTGCAGGATTTTGCTTTACGAAATGCCAGTAGTTTAATTAGATTTATTGAATTTTTTTTAAATTAACTAATTGTAATGACAGCTTTCTCCGGTGGAAATGTTTTTTTTTTGACTTTCAATAAGTGATTTTATAATCCTCATATTGAATAAAAAGCATTTCATTTCATTTCACTTACTTCGCAATTGCGAAGATGGAAACCTGAACCTCTGCTACCCCGCAAGGGTTAATGGTCGGGTCGGTTGTTTTTTTTTTTGTTGGGTAAAAGGTATTCTCTAATAAGACGAGTTTTTTTAATGTTATTTTTTATGTTTTTATTGCAGGTGGTAAGAACTGGTGTGATCCGGTTCCAAAACCTAGGAACCAATTTAATCCGTCTAGGACTTTCTCGGTAGCTGACAGCGATTGTTCCTATATGTCCAGGTAAAGAATAATAGGTATTAATTAGCCTATATACGTCTACTGCTGTTAATACAAAATCGCGTTCACGACAATTAACCCTTGCGGGGTCAAAGGTTCAGGTGTCCATCTCCGCAATTGCGAAGGTAGTAAGTCTATGGCTACCTCGAACCTACGTGTTGAGCAGATAGTACTCAATGTGGCAGGTGGTAAGCCATGTCGCCATTTACAAGCACTTACTATTACCTGTTCGGGGATCAGGTGGGTTTCCTCACGATGTTTTCCCTCACCGTAGTTTTTGACACATTTCTTAAATTTATTTTTATTACTGCTAATAGTGAATAGATTTATATTATATACGCTTCACGACTTGTGTATACACACTCTCCTTTTTATTGTGACGGAACAGTCAGAGGCTTGAGTAGCTATTTCCGAAATTGCGAATTTAGGCATGGGTCACTCGAAACCCGCGTTTCATTAAATAGTCAGCACCTAACGTGATAGGTAGTAAAGTAACCGTATCTCCGTTTACAAACACTGGCTGTTACCTATCCCCGGGATAAGCAGGTTTCTCAAATATTTTTCTATATACAGATATGTGTATGTACAGTCAGCGCTAAAAGAGCAGTCCCAGTAACTTTTTATAAGATTTAAGTTTATAAAAACAAAAGATAATATTTTACATTTTAAAACTGGCGCCACTATGCATTGCCATGGCCACTATACGTTCGCGTGCTTCGAAATGCAAAATATTGTCTTTTGTTCTTATAAACGTAAACCTTATAAACAGTTATTGGGACTGCACCTTTAGCGTTGACCGTACTTCACACTCATTTACCTTACAAAGGTGTAGATACACATTTTTTCTTCACAGTGACTTCGATTCAGACAACACAGATCTGGTGACGGATGAGAGTGATGATGACGAAGATGATGATGAAGCGTTCTGCAGGAGCAAGCATTCCAATGGTGAGTGGGGTTCACATAGACGCCATATTGAAAAAGGGCGATGTTACAAGTACCTATATATAACATATAAGCAATCAGATGTTGTGTGTATGTATGTACTTATCTTTAGTATCCCTAATAGGACGACTTATTGTTGAAGGGTGACGTTAGAAGACAAAGACAAAACAAAAGACAAACGCGTTCAGGTATCCATCTCCGCAATTGCGAAGGTAGTAATCCAATGGCCACCTTCGAACCCACGTGTTGTGTCTGTCACAAGTTGTCAAAGCGTGTAGTTCAGTTTTTACTTACGTCTTGTATTTTAATTAAAAATAGTGTTAAATTGTCCATCACACCTAGTAACTAACAGTATTTAGTGTTATAATAGTTTAAAGTGCCGTTGTGTTAAAAAAATATTGTGTTTTAAATAGTGTTTAGTGTAAAAATTAAGTGAAAAGTGATATCTTGTCGTGTTACAAATTTATACATTCTTTAAATAGCGGGTATTTGATAAAAATTATTATTGACCATTGTACTCCATTACTTCGTGGCTCAATTGGGACTGCAGTGAATCGAAGCGTATCTGTGGTGGTTCGAGACTCACCGACTCCTTACAATTTTATACAAATTTTTAAATTTTTTTTTTTTTTCCCTTTTAGTCTTTTTAATTTATTTTTTTAATTTTGTTTAAATAATTCATTTTTAATTTTTATTATTATTTTTTTTTCATTATTATCATTTATTCAAAAATGAATTGTTTGGCGTGCGGTGGGTCTGTACCCGCTACTGAGGCGATGGAGTGCAGCCGCTGTAGTGGTAACTACCATTTTAAATGTTTGGGCATGTCTTTGAGCATGTTTAAAAAGCAGACAAAGGCAGCCCGAAGCAAATGGACGTGTCCGGAGTACGCTAGGGTGCGACCCCGCACCGATAACCAAAAGACTCCTGTGCGCGAGGCGGTTCAGGGCTCGGACAGTGACACGAGTCGACCGCAGTCACCGGTGGCCAGGGAGGTTGCAGATGGCGTTGTGGCACAGATGAAGCTGTTCCGGGCCGAGATGGTTGCGGCTATCACAGAGCTGCGAGTGGAGTTGCGGGACGAGCTCCAGGAGTTTCGCCGGGATATGCGCCGGGAGATCGCGCAGGTCAACTCCAAGGTGACCGACCTCGAGCGCCGTTTGGTGGAGCTGGAAAAGAGGACGGGCGAGGGTGCGGCACTGGATGATGCCGTCCTGTCCGCTGCCACTAAACCCCTGGAAGGTGCGATCCGGGAGCTCAAGCACCAGATAGCGGAACGGGACCAAGACTTGCTGGCGAACGATGTCCAGCTGAGCTGCATACCGGAAGTGCCCGGAGAGAGCCCGTCGCACTTGGCGACGCTGGTGGCAATCAAATTGGGTGTCACGCTGGATGAGCGTGACATTGTCAGTGCGGTGCGCATGGGGCCGCAGCGTGATGCTGCTGGCGATGCTGGTGCGTCGGGCCATCGTCCGAGGCCGATAGTCGTCCGGCTTGCTCGACGTTCGACGCGTGACGACCTGATCCGCGCGGCCCGCGTACGCCGTGGCGCAACCACCGCAGACATGGGCCTGCCGGGTGAGCCTCGCAGGTTTTACCTCAACGAGCGCCTCACCCGCCCCAACAGGCAGCTCTTCGGGCGGGCGCGCGAGCGGGCCAAGGCGTGCGGCTGGCGGTTCGTTTGGACGCGCGACGGGCGAGTGCTGGCGCGAAAGGCGGACGGAGCCACGGTCCACCGCATTCGGGAAGAGGAGGACATGGAGAGGGTTTTTGGACCTCTCCCCGTTTGATTTGTTCGCTCGTGGCACCCGGCTCGTGGTTGGGACGGCTTACCGGCCGCCATGGCTTGGCGCTGACGAATTTTTTGACGCACTGACTGACTCTGTGACATCTTTTAGAAATTATGATAAACTTGTTTTGGTGGGTGACATGAACATTAATTATGATGACGTAAATGACCGAAACCGCAAACCGTTGACTGATTTTTTGACTATTCTAAATCTCACGCAGCATGTCAATAAACCGACTCATTTTACCGATCATTCGGAAAGTACAATAGACTTGATAATGACTGACGCACTGGTACATTCCGTTGACGTGCGGCGTAGCCCTGACTTAGGCAGACATGCCTTTGTTTTGGCTGAGCTTAGCGTGAGGCGGAGTAAACCAGTGCAAAGACGCGTTATGTACCGACCGCTAAAGGACATTGACTTTGACAAATTTAATAATGACTTATATGACATAGACTGGACAGTTTTGATCAAACTTGACGTTGTTGATGACATGGTAGCTCTTTTGACTGATAATATGACAAGACTATTTGACAAACATGCCCCCGTCAGGAGCTTTTTGGTGAAGGACGCTCCTAAGCCTTGGTTGACGAGCACTGTACTGCTTATGATGCGGTTACGCGACAATGCTTACAGGCGTTTTAAGCGTACTGGAATCGAGGCACATAGGCAGTACTATAGGGACCTGAAACGACTTGTCGTTCAGGCTCTACGCTCTGAAAAACAGGCTTTTTTTGAAAAGACTATTAACGACAAGACGAATTCCAAGACCATGTGGAAAGACTTAAAAAAAAATAATTTTGACTGACAATGACAAGACTGACTTACCACCGCATTTTGACGATCCTGACATGATTAATAGGCATTTCCTGGACATTCCTGGGAATGCAGACATAAATATTAGTGACTTGACTTACTTTGAATTTCACCGGTTTGGTTCTTCGTCATTCTCGCTGGAGCCAGTTTCGGCTGAAGCGGTGACTAAGATTGTTTCGGCAATCAGGACGAAGGCCAAGGGTGTTGACGACATTGACATTGACATGCTGCTACTGACATTGCCGACGACTATTGACGTATTGACAGCGATTGTGAACAGGAGCCTCAGCACTGGTATCTTTCCAACTAGTTGGAAGGCTGCCAGGGTCCTGCCGTTGCCGAAAATACCTAACCCGACTGATGTCTCCCACCTTCGTCCCATAAGTATCCTTCCATGTGTGTCAAAGATAGTGGAGAGGGTTGTTAGTATTCAGCTTACGAAATATCTAGAAGAAAACGGTATTTTGCCCGAGTATCAATCGGGCTTCCGGAAGGGCCGCTCTACTGCGACCGCCTTGGCGAATGTGGTCGACGACGTTCTGCAGGCCCAGGGCGATGGCATGAGCACCCTAATGGTATTACTCGATTTTTCTAGAGCTTTCGATAGTCTGAGCATACCCTTGCTATTATCCAAGATGACGTATTATGGATTTTCTACCGGTGCTGTGAAGTGGTTCGATAGTTATCTATCTCACCGAACGCAAGTCGTTGGGCTGCGGGGGATGGACGGTGGAATTCGGTGCTCTTCCCCTCGTGTGTTGACGAGGGGAGTGCCACAGGGTTCTATCTTAGGTCCGCTGCTTTTTATACTGTATAGCGCCGATGTCGTTAGCAGTATCGAAAACAGTCGATATCATCTCTACGCTGATGATTTGCAGCTGTATGCGTCCGCCAAACCTTCGGAGATGTCGGAATGCATACGGAGCATTAATTCTGAACTTGAACGAATTGCGTGTTGGTCTGATAGGAATGGTCTTGCGCTGAACCCTTCCAAGTCTAAGCTTTTAGTTCTTGGAAGCCGGTCGCAAATTCGGAATGCGGTGGATGTCTTGTCGGCCAATGGTGTATCTATCAGAGGAAACGTCATAGAAAGGGTAGAGGAAGTCAGGAACCTGGGCCTACTGATGGACAGTGGGCTTCGTTTTGAGAAGCATGTCCTCAGTGTGGTTGGGAACTGCTTCTACCGTTTAAAGGTGCTCTACAATATCCGCGAATATCTCAGTGTAGACTTGCGTGTCTATCTGAGTGAAGCGTTGATATTGTCGAGGCTGAACTACTGTGATGTTGTCTATGGTAGCTGCATACTTGGCCGAACTAGGAAATTGATACAGCGGGTGCAAAACGCATGCACCCGTTTTTGCTTTAATATACCTCGCCGTTCCCACGTCACTCCGTACTTGAACGACGCTAACTTGCTGAACATGCAGTCCCGTAGGCGGCTGCACCTTGCAACGCTGTTGTTTGGTGTCATTCGGTCGGAGGGCCCGTCTTACTTGTATAGAAAGCTGAAGTGGTCAGTGAATCCACGGCACTTTAAGATTAGGGCTGCTTTGCCGGTGCACCATTCGGCAGCGTTTCGGGGATGTTTCAAGTTTGCGGCGTCCAAGTGCTGGAATGATATACCGCCACCTATCCGCGATGTTGTTTCTAGGGAAGTCTTCAACCGTAGGTTCAAGGCTTATCTGCTGGAGAAACAGAAATCCATCCCCTAAATCCTGTCAATGATCTTACCTTGTGTTTACAAATACCAAATTTCTATAATTGTATTTGAGATATTTATGTGTATGTATGTATATATATATATATATATATATATATATATATATATATATATATATATATATTCATTTATTGGATGTATTTACATATTTAAGATTGTGTATATAGCTCTATGTATGTGTATATATGTGTTTGCTTGTGAATTATGTATGTATATATTTGAATAAATATGTTTTAATTTTTTACGTTTTTTTTTTTTTATAATACAGCTTTTGTCTATCTACGTATAGTATAAATTATAAAAATATATAATATTTAATATTAAACATCTAAGTACGTTTATCAGTTTTTTTTTATCATCATCACTCTATGTATGTATTTACTATGTGTGTATGTGTATATGTATGTATCTATGTATGTATAGTATGTATTATTATATTCAGCTAGTGAGAGACTTAGGTTTGGGTGCTGTCGGAGGATCAGTGATGCTGCTTAGCTGCATCGAATACTGAGACAGCACCTTTTCACTGCATCAAGTGCCTACTCCTTATATGTACGTGTATTGTTATTGTATCAAAGTGTGTATAAATAGTGTTATGTTAAAATGTGTATGTATAGCAGTGAATAAATGTTTTTCTTTCTTTCTTTCTTTCTGTTGACTAGTCAGTACTCAATGTGACAGGTGGTCAGCCGTGTCGCCATTTACAAGCACTAACGATTACCTGTTCGGGGAACTACTGTATATATTTCTTAATAGTGTACTAAAGAAGGCTGATGTTGATTATATCGGTTCTATATGTATTTATCTACATATAAAAGTATTAATGTATTTAATATACTTCGACTAGCACCCTTAACACAAGTCTTAAATGAACTTACGAAGAGACTAGTTCAAAAGGTGTACTAATAGGATTCTCTTTGTATCAATCCTGACAAACTTCTTCACCTGTTCCTGTCAAACCTTCACTTAATTGCATACACCTCATACACACTCGTTATGTATAATACATACTTTCACAGCCAATATGGGCGTTCGGATAGAATACAAAACGGCGCGTGAAGCTGAAGCAGTAGATTTGGAAAGAAAAAAGAAGGAATCCAACACGCCACAACGGAGCGAGATAGACGATATTCAAGATAGGTTGGAGCAGGAGAGGTATATGAAAAGCGGAAGCGCGCCGCTTGAGGTATGTACATACATATATAATAATAATATTTGGACATTATTACACCAATTGAACTAGCCCCTTGGTAAGTACATTTAAGACTTGTGTTAAGGGTACTAGTCAACGTATATTTTAAGAAATGTATACTAATTATATAAAGATAAATGCATATATAGCATATATAATCAACGACCAGACTGGAAAGCAGTAGAAAAGCGTAGTTCTCAAATCTGTCTCCACCGGGAATCGAACCCGGGACCTCACGAATTAGCGTTCAGGTGGCTAACCGATCGCGCCACGGAGGTCGTCGTATGATGAGAACTTATGAATGAAATAATGTAGGGTCTTTATGTATGTATGGTTATGCATGTTATGCGGATGAATGATAGCAGATTGACAAAAGAAATATATGTGAGTGAAGTGGAAGGCCCAATAAGACATATGTCGGTCAGATAGACACTACATTGAAAAAGGGTGACGTTAGGAGTACCTATAACCGCCGAGTATGTATGAGAAAATGTATGAGTGTCAATGAAGCGAAAGTGGTCTGTCGGGATCGGGACAAATGGGGATCCGTGATCTCTGCATACACCTCTATAGGGAATCAGGTGTGATTTGTATGTATGTATGTCCAATTCTGAATTGGCTCCCAAACTTTGAGGATGGTTTTCTCAATATTTTTGTACTGGAGGGTACTACAATAATTAATCCAGGCCGCTTATTTTGGACCATAAAATCTATCTTTGAAGTATTACCAGTGATAAAAAATTCACATTTTTGTTTAGGTCTTAAATATAATACTAACTAGCTGCCGTTCTTCCCGGCATGTCGTAGGAGGCGACTAAGGGATTAGGGGTAATTGGAATCTATTGGGCGTTGCCTAGCAACCTGTCAACAATGTGCCATCTGATATCACAATACTGATATTTATGCTTAAAAGTGACTTAGGAGATATTATAGTCTCCAAGGTTCTGCCCGAAAAGGTTTACAGGACGTGAATGTATATGTAAAAACAGGATTTTTATTAATTTTACAAGAAAAAGAGACTTATCGCGTATATTTTATAAACAAAGTATTACCTTTGTTACCTAACGTTTATGATCCAAGATTAAGGCCATTGCAGAATGAATATATATTATAACATTATTTATTTTTCCAGTATGTCAATAAATACAAACAAGCAGTCACAGAACATAAGAAGAATTTAAAAAATAACGGTCAACTCATTCATTGCGACGCTAAAATACCAGAAATTCTACCAGAATTGAATCCCGAAAAAACTACCAAAGCAGAAACCGTAGACGATAGTCTAATAGACAGCCTATTCCCCTACGGAAACGAAGAATCCAACAACCTATTCAAAAACGGAAAGATCGACTTAAAATCGATAGAAAAACACAAAAGAAAACTACTGGCTGAACTCAAGAAATCCAAAACCAATGAAAAACTACAATGTTTCTCTATGATCGACGTTGACGTGGATTCTGACAGCTACCTGTCAAGCTTTGACAGTTCGAACAAAATGGATGCTTATGTGAAGAAAGTACTCGATGCTAAGGCAGAGGAATATAAACCTTATTACGTAGAGGCTAAAGTTAGTAGTGGCAAAGCAGATTTCGATTTTGATTATCAACCGAGTTTGGACGGTCATCCGGGACCAAGCCCTAGTGTTATTTTGCAGGTAAGATGTAATTAAGGGATTGCTGAAACCTGCCTATCCCTCAGGATAGGTAATAGTCAGTGCCTATATATGGCGATACGGTTCCCTACCTATCACGTTGGGTACTCTGTCTGTCTGTCTAGTGATACGCGGGCTTCGAATGACCCATACCTAACATGCCTTCGAAATTTCGGAGATGGGCATTCAAGCATCTAACTACCTCGTCATAATAAAAAAGGGAGTGTGTATACACAAGTCGTGAAGCGTGTGTTATGTTATGTTTATGAAACCATATAGATTTGATCCGATCCGCGATCTCTGTCTAACTCTCTTCAGAGAATTGGGAGTGATCTGTGTATTTAAGTATGTTGTTAGGAAACCATACTGATTAAATCATGATTTTTTTATATGGACAAAATAGTATATTTATTTACATACATACATACACATCTCGCCTGATTCCCTGTAGAGGGGTAGGCAGAGATCTCGGATTGCCATGTGTCCTGATCCTGACAAACCACGTTTGTTTTATTGACACTTATACACAATTGGTGGTTATAGGTACTTCTAACGTCAGCCTGTTTCAACATGGCGTCATATGTCTTATTGTGACGGCCCCTACGTAACCGCCCTTTCATTTCACCCACATATATTCCTTTCGTCAATCTGCTATCATTCATCTGCATAACATATCCAAACCATCGAAGTATACCCTTTTCAATCTTAGTAACTACATCTTCTTTCAAACCGCAACCTTCCCTTATCACACTAGTTTTAATTCTATATTTCAATATCGCTCCTAACATGAAGTGTAATGAAAGTCAGATAGACGCCATATTGAAAAAGGGTGATGTTAAAAGTACCTATATCCGTCGACTATGTATGAGTATCAATAAACCCAAATTGGTTTGTCAGGATCAGGATGGGTATTCCTGATCTCTACTTACCCCTCTTTAGGTAATCTGGCGTGATATACATATATGTATGTATAACTGTGTGATTGAAGCAAGGCAGATTTGTCACCCGTTCCAGGTGGGCTAATAGTCTCTGCCTATCCTGAACACGTAGAGGCGTGAACACATGTATGTAACTAACTAACTAGCTAACTAAACATACCTACATACGCTACACGACTTGTGTATACACACTCCCTTTTTTTATTATGGCGGGGTAGTCAGAGGCTTGAATGCCCGTCTCCGAAATTTCGAAGGCATGTTAGGTTTGGGTCATTCGAAGCCCGCGTATCACTAGATAGACAGCACCCAACGTGATAGGTAGTAAACCGTATCGCCGTATATAGGCACTGACTATTACCTATCCTAAGGGATAGGCAGGTTTCCTCACGATGTTTTCCCTCACCGTTAGCGACTGTAAATTATGTACAAAACACTACTAACTATGTAAATGAAAAACACATTTAAATTTCATTCATTGGTACATGCCAGAGTTGGGATTCGAACCTAGGACCTTTCTCATACGAAGTCCGAGGTCCCACTGGGCTACAGCCGCTTTTAACTAACTATAGGCTATCCGCGTTAAGAAAATAGTGACGTTATGATATTCAAAAATTAAACTGGCCAATGAGACTTGAGTAAACGAGAAAACAAGTCACATTGACCAATAACAGACAACCCTTATGAAATGTCATTGGTTAAATCATGGGAACATGATGACGTCACTATTTTCTTAAGACGAACATACTATAGTAGCTAACTAACTAACTAGCTGCCATTCTTTCCAGGCTCTTACAATGTCGAACGCAAACGACGGTATCAATTTAGAAAGATTGGAAACCATAGGTGACAGTTATTTGAAACTGGCTATTACGGTACATTTATATTGTGCCCATCCAAAGGTACATGAGGGGAAATTGAGTCATATGAGGAGCAAACAGGTAAATAGCTGCCGTTCTTGTCTTATTAGAGTATCTAGTGGGCGATGGGTTAGCAACGTTTCACTGTTTATATGCCAAAGAAATTTTTGTCTCTATAGTGGTTTTCACACCGAAATGGTTGTAAGGACGCGAATGTAAATGTATGTCGTTTGTCTATAATAAGATGCTAACTAGCTAGGTTTTTAATTCGTTTACTACCTAGGATTTCATTCTATCGATATTGCAAGCTGAAGTGGCAATGGGCAGGCCACGTCTGTCGAAGAACCGACGACGGTTGGAGCAAAATGGTTCTCGAATGGCGGCCGCGTCTCGGTAAACGTAGTGTAGGACGCCCCCCTGCTAGATGGACCGATGACCTGAAAAAGGTCGCTGGTAATGGTTGGCTGAGGGCCACGAGTGATCGTGTTTTGCGTACCCTTGGGGAGGCCTACGTCCAGCAGTGGACTGACATAGGCTGATTGATTAACCTAGGATTTTGCCTAAGCTTGTAATAATCAAGTCATACTACGACATGAGAATATGAGATGGAAGGAAATCGATATTTTTAATAACTTTTGCATTGAATAATGAGTAATTAAAGTTTCAATTTGTACATCCAAAGATAAATACATACATAATAATAATCATCAAAAGTGACTTAGATGATATTATCGTCTCTCCAAAATTCTGTCCACCCCGAAAGGTATCAAAGGACATAAATGTATATACATACTAACACATTGAGTACTGACTATCTGGTCAACACGTGGTTCGAGGTGGCCATAGAATGACTGCCTTCGCAAGTGCGGAGATGGACACCTGAACCTCTGACTACCCGCAAGGGTTATTGGTCGTGAAATACTAACAATATTACCCTCAACAGGTATCGAACCTGAATCTCTACCGGCTCGGACGGAACAAGCATTTGGGTACGAAAATGATAGCGAGCAAATTCGAACCTCACGATAATTGGTTACCTCCCTGCCACAAAGCACCGGCCACTCTGGATATACGTCCGGTGAGTATAGTTTATCGTTTACAACGTAGAGCGTATGATATAATAACAATTGGACGTTACTACCCCAATTGAACTAGCCCCGTGGTAAGTTCATTTAGGACTTGTGTTAAGGGTACTAGTCAACGCACGTTTAACAAATATATTCTTGTTATATATTTAATAATAATTTGTAGGACACTATTATACCAATTGAACCAGCTCCTTGGTAAGTTAAGATAAGGGAAGGTTGCGGTTTGTAAGATCATGTAGTGACTAAGATTGAAAAGGGAATGCGTCAGTTTGGACATGTTATGCGGATGAATGATAGTAGATTGACAAAAGTGTGACGCTAAGCATATGACAGTCAGATAGACGCCATATTTAAACAGGGTGATGTTAGAAGTACCTGTAACCGTCGAGTGTGTATGAGAAGATGTATGAATGTCAATGAAGCGAAAGTTGTTTGTCAGGATCGAGATAGATGGGAATCCGACCTCTGCCTATCCCTCTACAGGGAAACGTGATGTGTATGTATGTAAACTCAGAGGTTGTAATAATTATAATTTTTATCAGAAATATATGGTTATGAACTGTATGTATGAAGATATTTTTAAATACTCATTTTATTTACTATGAGAGACCGGGTCATATCACGATAAATTAATAAAGATATCTGATTACCTTTATTTTGCCAGACGTTTCGACCCAAAATAAAAAA
The DNA here is from genome assembly GCA_030578115.1 of Leucoptera coffeella. NCBI lineage: Eukaryota > Metazoa > Arthropoda > Insecta > Lepidoptera > Lyonetiidae > Leucoptera > Leucoptera coffeella. The sequence continues at coordinate 67,437 of JAMBLF010001267.1, forward strand.
TATCAAAATAAAGGTAATCAGATATCTTTATTAATTTATCGTGATATGACCCGGGCTCTCATAGTAAATAAACTGTATGTATGAAGTTTGTATGTATTATTTCTTTCAGATGGACGCTCAAGATAATCATAGACAGATGCATAACTTTTCTGGTGAAGGTTGTTACATACCATACAACCTTATCACACAGCATAGTATACCAGGTAAGACATACATACATACACATCACGCCTGATCCCCTGTAGAGGGGTAGGCAGAGATCTCGGATCCCCATTTGTCCCACTGACAGACCACTTTCACTTCATTGACATTCATACATCTTCTCATACACTCTCGGCGGTTATAGGTACACCTAACGTCACCTTTTTTAAATATAGCGTCTTTCTGACTGTTATGTCTTATTAGGCCGTTATTATAAGGTGAGAAATACATACATATACATTCACGTCCTTTAATCCCTTTCGGGGTGGACAGAACCTTGGACGAAAAAGACGAAATGCGTCAAATATATTTTTATTACGAAAATGGACCTAAAATTGGTACATACTCAAGCGGGATTCAAACCCTGTACCCACTGATATAGAGCCAAGCACCAAATTACATACACAGATGCATAACTGTTTGGGCCTTGACTCTGTCTGAATCTCAGTATCTGTCAATAATTAACCTCCTCCTTTTGACGACCTACGTGGCGCGATCGGTTAGACACCTGAACGCTAATCGTGAGGTCCCGATTCTCGGTGAAGGCAGAGTTAAGAACTATTCTTTTCTTCTGCTTTCCAATCTGGTCGTTGATTACATATGCTATATATGTATTTATCTATATTTAATATGTATACATTATTTAAATATAAGTTGACTAGTACCCTTAACACAAGTCTTAAATGTACTTACCAAGGGGCTAGTTCAATTGGTGTAACCGTGTCCTAAATTATTATTACTATACATTCAAGTTGGCAATCGATAAACTCAGCATATCTCCTAGGGGAGTAGAGGCTTTAATTAAAGTGTGTATTTTACCAGATCTTGACTAAAAACGGTGCTACAAACTCATGTCATTATTACCTCTTTTAGACAGCACCTTTTCACTGCATCCTACTCCTTATATGTACCAGTATTGTGTATATCAAAGTGTATATAAATAGTGTTATGTTAATAGCGCTATCCGCACTCTCAACATGATAGCCGAAGAGCTGGACCTATTCAGTTGTGATCTGGGAGAATTCACACGTTTGGGTATATATATTTTATGTTATAGGTTAAGTTGATATTAGATAGCAATGTTATATTTTTGTTATACGTTTATTTTTGTAAAAATCGTGTTACTCTACCGCATTAGGGTTATCCTGTAATTGTAGGGCTTAACTTAGTAATAATAAATAAATAAATGTTAAAATGTGTTTGTATAGCAGTGAATAAATATTTTTCTTTCTTTCTTTCTTTTTACAGATAAATCCATAGCAGATTGCGTAGAAGCCCTAATAGGGGCGTATTTGCTGGAATGCGGCCCGCGGGGCGCCTTGCTGTTCATGTGCTGGTTAGGACTCCAGGTGCTGCCGTGTCATCTGGTGCAGGTGGAACCAGAGCATCCGCTGGTCAAGGCTATGGAGGAGGCGACAGTGGGGGTGAGTGGTAAATGGGGGGGGGGTAAATAGACATATACGTTCATATGTAGATACTCTATGATGTTCCTATGTATAGATATACCTTTTATCGATATAGCCACGTACATACGCTATGATGGTTCTATAAATACATATACCTTTTATTGATGTATCCACGTCTTTTGATCGTTTGGTGATCGGAATCTCGGAGATTTCGTATCTCCTAGGTCAGTTTTTGGCAAGAATATTGGGGTTTTTATATCATATTATTTATATCTGAAAAGGGTGAGGTTAAGAGTACCTATAACCGCCGAGTGTGTACGAGAAGTTGTATGAGTGTCAATAAAGCGAAAGTAATATTTCAGGATTGGGACAAATAGGGATCCGTGATCTCTGCCTACCCCTGTACAAGGAATCAGGCGTGATGTGTATGTATGTATATCCCTTTTAGTTGTACAACCGACGACCGCTGGAGTAAAGCGGTACTCGAGTGGAGCCGATAGATGAACTCGAAAAAAATTTGCACAAATCTAGTATAGGCCTAAAAATCATAATCTATGTTTGTATAGTCGCCATCTTACGTCGCTTACATACGACAACTCATACATACGTGGCAGGATGATTTGATATTCCGGGTTTTTGCAAAATAACTAGGCATAGTTTTAAGAGATTCGCGATTTATACTCATTATTAATAACTAACGGGACTTATCGCGTAAGTTTTTATATAATAAAGTTACCTTTATTAACCCGACGTTTCGGCTACGTTGCAGCAGCCTTGGTCACAATAACTCTATATCGGTAATAAAGGTAACTTAATTTATATAAAAACTTACGCGATAAGTCCCGTTAGTTATTAATCATGAAACCTAGGCATTTTGAAAAAACACGGATAATTAGACAATGGTGATCATTCCTTATCCTTATGTTATATACATTCATACACATCACGCCTGATTCACTGTAGAGGGGTAGGAAGAGATCACGGATCCCCATTTGTCCCGATCCTGACAGACCACTTTCGCTTCATTGACATTCGTACATCCTCTCATACACTCTCGGTTATATGTAACATCCTTATGTTACATATCAACAGAAATCTAAGTAGGCTAGGTAAGGTTTGTATATGATAAACAACACATTAGCCGCGGCAGCGAATCGCTTTTGTGATAGTTGATCCTATTAACTCGATCTTGAATTTAATTTATTATTAAATTTTTTTTGTTTTGTTATTTTCGTTAGCATTAGCAAAAAAAGGATTGTCAGAACACCGTATTGAAAACATTTGTAACGATATCTTATTCGTGATTACATATAAACTAACCTTCTATCTTTCACAGAAACAGTCAACGAAATCCAAGTCCAAACTCAATCCGCAATCCAAACCCACCGAAGCCACGTCTGATGATGAAGACCTTGAGGAGTTTGATGATGAAGTGGTGTTCACCAAGCAACTACCTGGCAGGGTTGTTGGGACCTTATTGCCGTATAAGAAGGACGGGGTTTGGGTACAGGTGAGAAACTATTAAGTATTAAGTACTTATATTTTAAATATTATTTTAATATATTATATATATTAGGACACACTAATTTATATACACACACATGCACAAGCATTCAACACACACAAGCACACACACACAAACACATACACACACACACAAACAAACAAACACACGCACAACATACATGACAGAAACACAACCACCAACACCTATCTACCACCACCCATATCATCGTATACACTTACTTAAGTTTTTAATTGCTATAATTAAAGTAATAATAGGTTAAAAAACAAGTAAAATGTAACTTTAGAAAGAGCGGGTTAACTCTAATACAGGCTTTATAAGCTTAAAAGGGAACCCATAATGTATTTTATATTGTAATTTCTAAAATAAACAATTTTGAACTATTAATAGTGTTGCGAGTCCATCTCCGCAATCGCGGAGGTAGTAATTACATACATACATACACATCACGCCTGATTCCCTGTAGAGGGGTAGGCAGAGATCACGGATCCCCATTTGTCCCACTGACAGACCACTTTCGCTTCATTGACATTCTTACATCTTCTTATACACTCTCGGCGGTTATAGGTACTCCTAACGTCACCTAGTAGTAATTCTATGGCCACCTTGACCCCACGTGCTGACCAAATTGATATTACTTGTACTCAATGAACACTTATAAAAGTTGAGTATTGACTTTCTGCTCAAGTGGCTAAAGAATTAAATCAAATCCCTTTACGTCTATTAATCCTTGCGGACTTGGGTTCGGGTGTCCATATCCGCAATTGCGGAGGTAGTCAAGCGCCTAACGACCGAGCTACGCCGAATTACTGAAAGGTTATACATGACATACGCTTCACGATTTGTGTATACTAATTCCCTTTTTTTGTTGTTCTGGGTTAATTAGAGGCTTGAGTGCCCATTTCCGAAATTTCAAAGGCATGTTAGGTATGGGTCACTTAAAGCCCGCGTTGCACTAGATAGTCAGCATCCAACGTGATAGGTAGTGAACCGTATCGCCGTATACAGGCACTAACTATTACCTATCCCGATAGATTAAAGTGCCTTATGTTTACCTTTAATTATATACTTAAGTTAAGATTACTTTTAAGACTAATTAGGGGAAGAGTGTCTCTCCCGAGATACAGTCTCTGACTAGTTCGGGAGAGCACTGTCCAATGTTTGTACCTAGCTTAAGTTTTGTTGTGCCCAATAAACTTTATTACTTTAAACTTTATTACTTTATTACTTTATTGGATTCCTCACGCTGTTTTCCTTCCCCGTAGTATTTGATGCATTTCTTAGACGTATTTTTATAATGAAAATGTACATAGTTATTATAAAAATTACATATTCATTGATACATGCTCAAACGGTATTTGATCCCTGTACCCACGCTACACTGCGACTGTAAATTATATACGTAAATGAAAAACACATTTTACATTTTTTTATTTCCTTTATTGGTACATGCCAGAGCCGGGATTCGAACCTAAGATCTCGAATAAGAAGTCAGAGGTCTTAACCACTGGGCTACACTCGTTTTTTCGAGCTAAAGGTTATAGTTTATATCATAATAAAAACACATTTACGAAATGCTTCGTATTATACGGTGAGAGAAAACATCGTGAGGAAACCTATCTGTTCCCGGAACAGGTAATAGTCAGTGCTTGTAAGTGGCGACATGGCTTACCACCTGTCACATTGAGCACTGACTTAGTCAACACGTGGGTTTGAGGTGGCCATAGAATTACTACCTTCGCAATTGCGGAGATGGAAACCTGAACCTCTGATTACGCAAGGGTTAATGGTCTTGAACTCGTTTGTCTTTTATGTCTAACTAGCGACCCGCTTCGGCTTCGCTCGTCTGGCTATTTAAAGGATGTTATTATACATATAAACCTTCCTCTTGAATCACTGTATCTATTAAAAAAACCGCATCTAAATCCGTTGCGTAGTTTCAAAGATTTAAGCATACAAATGGACATAGGGACAGAGAAAGCGACTTTGTTTTATACTTCTTCTTTCTTTAATAATGTATATTTTCTTCTTACAGCCAGTGTTTGGTGAGCTGAAACCCCCTCCGTCACCTCTCCTGAGGTATATCAGTGATCCCGAAGGGGAATTGGAGCAAATGTTGTCAGGTATGTATAAATTATGAAATAAACATTAACATTCAAACTTATTAGATAAAGGAAAATAATTGAAAGCTTATCAAAAAGGATGAAATGTACACCAAAATATAGCAAATGTTAGGTTTGGGTTGTGACTGTATTATCTATTTATTTCGTGGATTCAAGGTGGCCATAGATTTATTACCTTCGCAATTGCAGAAATGGACACCTGAACCTCTGACTAACCCGCAACGGTAAACGGTCGTGAACGCGTATTATTCTGGTGTGCAAAACAGTATTTTTTGGTAGACGTTTAAACATTAGCCTTAGATACTATTTATCTAATATGAATCTCTTTTAATATGAATTTTATTATATTCCCTGAATATTATATTATATATCCAATGCAAGGATTGGACGTTAAAAGAATGCTAACTAACTGCAGTTCTTCTCGGCATGTCCTAGAAGGCGACTAAGGGACTAGGGGTAAATAGAATCTATTGGGCGATGGGCTAGCAACCTGTCAACAATGCCCATTATAACATTGTACCCCCAATATTCATGCTAAAAAGTGACTAAGAGATCAATAGCTATTTTTATATGAATATTAAAGGTGAAGATCTATACACATGAGTGAGTAAAGGTGTAAGGTATATATATATATGATCGTTCTGGGTAAATAAAGAAATTCACAAACCAGCTGATCGCGTGTCCATCTCCGCGAATGCGGGAGGTAGTTCTATGGCTACCTTGAATTTAAGGGAAATCGTCTTGATCAGCTAATAGTTAGTGCTTGTAAATGGCGACATGGCTTACCACCTGTCACATTGAGTACTGACTATCTGGTCAACACGTGGATACGAGGAAGTCTTACCTCTGCAATTGCAGGGCTCACTGGATAGTTTTTTTTGTATTACTTAATGCATTTTCACAGCCAGTGTATTGAATTATATAACATTATTTATGTTTTCTATTTTATATATTATGAATAAAGAAAAGGGTAATGTTTAAAGGAACATCAGATAATACGAAAATGCACTCCTAAAATACTGAATTGTACACCAAAATAATACAGTCCCAACCCAAACCTAACCTTTGCTGTACGTTTAGCTATATGTTTTATGAGCTTTCAATTATTTTCCTTAAAAATACGTATGCATGCGTACCTACTATGCGTATACTATATATGTGTGTGTGTGTGTGTGTGTGCGTGAATTTACCACCTGAACGCTAATCTTGAGGAACTGCGTTCGATTCCCGGTGGAGGCAGAGTTTAGAATAACATTTTCTTCTGCTTTCCAGTCTGGTTGTTGATTATATGTATTTATCTATGTATATATTTCTTAATATACGTTGACTAGTACCCTTAACACAAGTCTTAAATATACTTACCAAGGGGCTAGTTCAATTGGTGTAATAATGTCCCACAATATTATTATTATATGTATGTATACCTACTATGCGTATACTATCTATCTATATATGTACGCACATTTTCAGGTTACGAAGAACTAGAAAGAACCTTACAATACAGATTTCGAGACCGATCTTTGCTTCTACAAGCTCTAACACACGCCTCCCATCAAAACAACAGACTCAGTGACTGCTACCAGAGAAGTGAATTATTAGGGGACGCCATATTGGGTGAGTATATCCCTTTTAGGTTTTATTAACGATGTCAATACATTAATAAAGATACCTTTATATCACATTTTGACGACCTCCGTGGCGCGATCGGTTGGCCGATTTCCGGTGGAGAAGAGTTAAGAACTACGCTTTTCTACTGCTTTCCCAATCTGGTCGTTGATTATATATGCTATATATGTATTTATCTATGTATATATTTCTTAAATATACGTTGACTAGTACCCTTAACACAAGTCTTAAATGTACTTACCAAGGGGCTAGTTCAATTGGTGTAATAATGTCCAAATATTATTATATTATTATCACCCGACGTTTCGACACAGACAGTTAATACAGACTGAGATTAGCTGAGACAGCTGTGTTCCCGTGATCACGGCCTATGCAACTGGGTCGAAACGTTGGGTGAAATAGAGGTATTTATATCTTTATTAATTTATCGTGATACGACCCGGTCTCATATATTCGATAAAATTAGTATAAATCGCGATTGTTTAAAAGTAAATATGTCAATGCAGGTAAAATCCCTAATTTTGTGAAAAATATACCTTGTATTGTGTTAACACTGTAATTAATGGTTTGGAGCCTGCTGTCATTGGACACATGGACCCAGTCAAAAGATATTTATTGATGTTTATGCCTTTTGTAATCGATTTTAATTCATACCAGTACTAGTGCTCCAATATTTGTGCTAAAAAGTGACATAAGGGATATTATACCTCCAAGGTTCTCAAGTGGCATAGGACTTATTTTCTTGTCTCCAAGGTTCCGTCCACTCCAAAAGAGCTTAAACGACGTATATTTGTTACAGATTATCTAATCACAAGGCATTTGTATGAAGACAAACGGCGTCATTCGCCGGGAGCCTTGACGGATTTACGATCGGCTCTTGTCAATAATACTATATTCGCAACGTTAGCTGTGAGACATGGATTCCACAAGTAAGTATAATAATATCTTGTTGTTAATAGTGTTGCTTAATAAGTGTTAGATTTAAGTGATGTAAATAGTATCTTGATAACAGTTACGGGGTATATAAGTAAAATTATATGTAAGTATTAAAAGAAACATGAACATAGAATCAATGCCGTCTAAATTTGAAGAAGGAGGAAGATTGCGGTTTGAAAGAAGATTTAGTGACTAAGATTGAAAAGAGCATGCTTCGATGCTTGAACGTAAAGTGTGTAAAGGAAATAAGATTAATGGGGCCATGTATAGTGTTATGTATGTGTATGTGTATGGCTATTCATAGGGCTGTGCTAGTTCCAACATTGATTTATGGTAGCGTAAGTTGGGTATGGCAAAATTACAGTATCCTTCTTTTTATGTTCAGTGATATTTTGAGCTCGCTTTTAATGTATTATTGTTTTTAGATACTTCCGTCACATGTCACCAGGTTTGAACGATGTTTTAACAAAGTACGTGAAGATACAAGAAGAAAACGGACATTCTATCAGCGAAGAGGTGAGAAAAATATATTATAATAGGCGACATTATAAAAAACATAACATTATATTTAAATTATAGTTTTAAGAGATTCGCGATTTATATTCACGATTAATAACTAACAGGACTTATCGCGTAAGTTTTTAAATAATAAAGTTACCTTTATTAACCCGACGTTTCGGCTACGTTACAGCAGCCATGGTCACGGGCAGACTATGTATGTACTATGTTATCTTTAAATTTTAAGACGAAAGTAACTATAACCGCCGAGTGTGTAAGGAGGCGTATGAATGGACGAGAGTGTGTCAGGATCGAATCCATCAAATGTCTCTTTGAGTAGAAATGTGTATGTATATATACACATACATATTTTTAACAAACATTTAGTATAAGAATACATCCGTTGATTTTATATGACGGCGATCTCAATAGTCTCTGCCTTATCCTGTCGGCCGTCCAAATCATAAATGCAATAAGACGGTTCGTATAATATGATATTAAATAAACGTCCGTAACCCTTTCGGGTGACTAGAACCTCGCAGACACTATAATATCTCCTATGTCACTATTTAACGACCTCCGTGGCGCGATCGGTTAGACACCTGAACGCTAATCATGGAGTCCCGGGTTCGATTCCCGGTGGAGACAGAGTTAAGAACTAGGCTTTTCTTCTGCTTTCCAGTCTGGTTGTTGATTATATATGCTATGTATGTATTTATCTATATATAATATGTATACATTTCTTAAATATACGTTGACTAGTACCCTTAACACAATTCTTAAATGAACTTACCAAGGGGCTAGTTCAATTAGTGTAATAATGTCCAAATATTATTATTCTATTCTTAATCTTATATTCTTCCTATCCCGTTAGGGAAATATAGGCGTGAATATATATCTAACTATATGCCTTTCAGCACTACCTCATCCAGGAGGACGAGATGGAACAGGCTGAAGATGTAGAGGTGCCGAAAGCTTTGGGAGACCTCTTCGAGTCCGTAGCAGGCGCTATATTCCTCGATAGTGGTAGGATTGATCATTTATCACTAATATAATCAGCCTATACCAGTCCACTGCTGGACGTAGGCCTCCCCAAGGGTATATAAACATGATCACTTAATATCAGCGTTGGCAGTGTGAATTTCGCGCAATCAACATTAGCCGAGACAAATCCTATTCACACTTGCGCGGGGTTGCCATGTGCGCTTGGCTCCATTAATGTAAATTATTGTATAATTAATTCTTTTCTCTATTTGTGTATATGTATTACTGCGTCTAGTGTGAATAAAAGGAATTTTATTTATTATATAAATCCTAATTTTATCGAATTTTATATATTTTATATATTTTATAAATCCTACTTAGTCAAATATGCTATGTGTACAGATTCTATATTACCTACATCACAGTGACACCTCGTGTGATGTATAAATTCATACATATTATACGTTCAGTTAGTGAAAGAAAGAAAGAAAGAAAGAAAGCGGCGGCGGTTACGTAGGAGCCGGCCCAATAAGTCATTTAACAGCCAGATAGACGTTATATTGAAAAAGGGTGACGTTAGGAGTACCTATAACCGCCGAGTGTGTATGAGAAGATGTATGAGTGTCAATGAAGCGAAAGTGGTCTGTCAGTGGGACAAATGGGGATCCGTGATCTCTGCCTAATAATACTATTTCGTTTCTTAATACTATGTACTACCTTTCATATGATGGTATTTATTCCCTAGGAATGTCACTGGACGCTGTATGGAAATCCTACGTGACTTTGATGGGGGCAGAGTTGGAAGCTTTCAGTGCTTTAGCTCCCAAATCGCCTGTCAGAGAACTGTTAGAGGCCGAACCTGATACTGCTAAGTTTGGGTAAGTCTACATATGATATTTTTGAGTTTAATTCAATATGGACACTTGGCAAATCACCTCATTTTTCTACCCAGTGTCCTAGGCATTCTGCGGTCACTTTTCGACTTTGATATATTAAGTTTCTGTTTACTCTATGGACTGATAATAAATAATTAATTCCTCAGTTCAATATAGAAAAAGATCATATTGAAAAAGGGTGATGTTAGAAGTACCTATAACCGCCTAGTGTGTATGAGGAGGTGCGTGATTATCAATGAATCTAAAGTGGTTTATTAGGTTTCCTACAGAAGGTTAAGGGTAGTTCAGTTGTTCGGGGCTTGACTCTGTATCAGTGGGAACTGGGTACAAATCTCGGAGCATGTACCGATGGAAATAAAGTATCAACATTTTCTATTTACATTATCGCAATAAAAATACATTTACGAAATGCACCGAATACAACTGTGAGGGAAAACATCGCGTTTTCCCTTAATAGTTGGTGCATTTAACAAATATATTTTTATTGTAAAAATGTACTTAGAATCAGAATACATTTCCTTTATTACATACTGAGGTTCGAACCCTGTACCCACTCATACAGAGTCAAGCCCCCAAACTGAAACTAAATTTTAAGTATTTACAATTATTCAAACCTTATTTCAAAAATTCGAGCAAAGTGGTTCTCGAATGTCGGCCGCGTCTCGGTAAACGTAGTGTAGGACGCCCCCTGCTAGATGGACCGATGACCTGAAAAAGGTCGCTGGTAGTGGTTGGCTGAGGGCCACGAGTGATTGTGTTTTGTGGCGTTACCTTGGAGAGGCCTACGTCCAGCAGTGGACTGTCATAGGCTGATTGATTGATATACGGCGATATAGTTCACTACCTATCACGTTGGGTGCTGTCTATCTAGTGATACGCGGGCTTCGAATAACCCATACCTAACATGCCTTCGAAATTTCGGAGATGGAAATTCAAGCCTCTGACTACCCCGCCATAATAAAAAAGGGAGTGTGTATACACAAGTCGTGAAGCGTATGTTATGTTTTTTATGTTTATGTACGAGTAAAGAACATTAATATCATTGTAATGTAGGTATACCTTATTGTTGTATGTAGTGTGTGAGAAAAATAAAGCTTTGTTTTCTATTAAACAAAATTCTTCTATTCACAGAAAACCAGAGCGGTTAGCAGACGGCAGACGAGTGAGAGTATCAGTAGAAGTTTTTGGCAGAGGCACTTTCAAAGGCATTGGCCGGAACTACAGGATTGCCAAAGGAACGGCCGCTAGATGTGCTTTAAGACATTTGAAGGGACTTAACAAAGGACATTGCTAGGGAGAAGAAAATAGAAGATGGAAGATACATACATACATACATACACATCACGCCTGATTCCCTGTAGAGGGGTAGGCAGAAATCACGGATCCCCATTTGTCTCGATCCTGACAGACCACTTTCGCTTCATTGACATTCATACATCCTCTCATACACTCTCGGCGGTTATAGGTACTCCTAACGTCACCTTTTTTCAATATAGCGTCTATCTGACTGTTATATGTCTTATTAGGCCGGCCCCTAAGATGGAAGATGTAGGGCTTTATAAGAGAAACTACTTATTACTAAATTCGACCATAAAGTAATAAAAACACATTTACGAAATGCATCGAATTATACGGTGAGGGAAAACGTCGTGAGGAAACCTACCTGTTACCGATGTAATAGTTAGTGCTTGTAAATGGCGATGTGGTTTACCACCTGTCACTTTGAGTACTGTTCGGTCAACATGTGGGTTAGAGGTCGCCATAGAATTACTACTTTCGCAATTGCGGATATGGAAACTTTAACCTCTGACTTTTTTTTATCTTTATAGAAGGTTGAAGATGTAGAGTATACTCGTGTTCTTTGGAACTTTGTATAGGATGGATGGAAGTACATGGATAAAGACGTTTTTTAGTCAGTTTTGGAGTGGACAGAACCATGGGTACATGATAATGTTTTCTAAAAATGCATGAATCTGTTTGTATATATATATATGTACATATTTCACAATATAGATAGAAATAATTTAATAAATCTTTTTAGTTCCCTATATTATGTAAGAATTATCCCTATATTATATTAAAATATTGATAGATATTGAATATCAGCAATGGCAGGTTGTTAATTCATCGCCCTATTAATTCCATTTGCATTAAGTCCCTTAGTCGCCTCCTATAACATGCTTAGGCATAAATCTATATACATTTGAAAGTTTTTATTCAACATAAGTACGAGTACAGTACATTCATTGAAAGTCAAAACATGTGCCTGACACTGGTTGTCTCTTAGCATTGAAACTCTACCGTTGGTTCGGAAGCCCTGGCTCGGAGAAGAACAAACAAGAAACTCCGGCTTTCAGGATTTTTAGTCATTTTAATCACATCCTATAACATGTAAGACATAAATCTAACTTACATTTCAAAACAACACTTTCGTCCCTTTAAAACCCTAAATTATATATTAATTCCTGTTTCGAAAAGACAGATGTCGCTATTAAACTTTAAAAAGTCGGTATAGGTCTTGTTATATGATATAACCTATTTGGTAGTGGCATTTTGTACGTTATCAAGGATATCTTGATGATCATTTGTTTAATCTTTGGAGATCACAACCTTTCAGTTGATTGGTCGAATTTGGTATTGTAATATAAGAAGAAGGGACTAGGGGTTATAAACAAAAAACGTATTCACGACCATTAACCCTTGAGGGGTAGTCAGAGGTACAGGTTTCCATCTCCGCAATTGCGAAGGTAGTAGTATTCTATGGACACCTCGAACCCACGTGTTAACTAGATGTTCATTTCCATTGGTACATGCTCAAGCGGGATTTGAACCCTGTACCCACTGATACAGAGTCGAGCCCCAAACAACTGAGCTACGTCGAATTTATAGGGGTATAACTTAGGTGATGGACTAGCAATACTTATGTTACATAGGTACATACACACGCCAGTTTACGTTTCCATACCGGGTAGGCAGAGATCATGAATCCCGATTTGTCTTGATCTTTACAAACCACTTTTTCATTGATTTATACACCTCCTTTTACACACTCGGCGGTTATAGGTACTTACCAATACGTATGGTATCTTCATTTCTATATTGCATACGAGTGAAAAGTTAATATAATGCTAAATATGTATATGCTCTTCTGGTATGTCGCAGAAGGCGACTAAGGGACTAGAGGTCAATGGAATCTATTGGACGATAGGCTAGCAACCAGTATTATTTATAAATACCATCGCCATTCTTAGTTTTATTATATGCTAAGGGATTGAAGGTGATATTAATATTATTTGGACATTATTACACCAATTGAACTAGCCCCTTGGTAAGTTCATTTAAGACTTGTGTTAAGGGTACTAGTCAACGTATATTTAAGATAATATACATATTATGTATACATATTATATATAGATAAATACATATATAGCATATATAATCAACAACCAGACTGGAAAGCAGAAGAAAAGCCTAGTTCTTAACTCTGCCTCCACCGGGAATCGAACCCGGGACCCCATGATTAGCGTTCAGGTGTCTAACCGATCGCGCCACGGAGGTCGTCAAATATCTTTATGGTTCTGTCCACACCAAAATAGATTTAGGGTCGTGAATGTATATGTATGTATGTTTCTACAACAGGCTAAATGTATGAAAATGTTCTTTGGAATATTTTGTTCAGTCTACCCAGTAAAATATATGGTCGTGAATAGGTATGTATGTATAAACTATCACAAATTACATTTTGTATAAATATATTTAAGGAAAATATTATTTTAATGATAATTATAAGAGAGTTTTGTACCTAAAATGAAGTTTTATTTTTATCCTAAAATATATATATATATATATATATATATATATATATATATATATATGTATTTTAAACTAGCTGCCGTTCTTCCCGACATGTCGTAGGAGGGGACTAAGGGTCGATGGGCTAGCAACTTGTCACCAATGTTCTATAGAACATCACAACCCCAATATTCATGCTAAAGTGACTGAATCACATAGTATAAAACAGAGTCGCTTTCTCTGTCCCTATGTCCCCTTGTATGATTAAATCTTTTAAACTACGCAACGGATTTTGATGCGGTATTTCAATAGATAGAGTGATTCAAGAGGAAGGTTTATATGTATAATGACATCCATTAAATAGTGGAGTAGGCTATATATTTTATAACCGTGCAAAGCCGGAGCGGGTCGCTAGTATATTATAATATCCAAGGTTCTGTCTACCCCAAAAGGGATTAAAGGACGTGAATGTATATGTATGTAATATAGAACATATAATATTCATCACTACTATTCTTCCTTGTGGGGTAGTCAGAGGTTAGCGCGTATTACTACTGATATGTTTTATGCAACATAAGTACAAGTACAGTACATTCATTGAAAGTCAAAACATTTGCCTGACACTGGTTGTCTCTTAGCATTGAAATTATACCGTTGTTAATGTACAAAACAACGAAAACAAAGATTTCCATCTCCGCAATCGCGGAGGTAGTAATTCTATGGCCACCTCGAACCCACGTGTTGACCAAGTCAGTACTCAATGTGACAGGTGGTAAGCCATGTCGCCATTTACAAGCACTAACTATTACCTGTTCGGGGAACAGGTAGGTTTCCTCACGATGTTTTCCCCCACCGATTATGAAACTGATCATAATATTATTTAGTGCATTAGAAGTACAGTCAACGCTAAAAGTGCAGTACCAGTAACTTTGTATAAGCACAGATAATATAATACTACAGTATAATACTACGGTATAAGGTTTAAGTTTGTAAGAACAAAAGACAATATATTACATTTCAAAACTGGCGCCACTATGCATTGTCATGGCCACTATACGTTCGCGGGCTTCGAAATGTGAAATAATGTCTTTTGTTCTTATAAACTAAAACCTTATAAAAAGTTACTGGGACTGCACTTTTAGCGCTGACTGTACCTATAATCGCCGAGTGTGTATGGAAGTGTATAAGCGTGAATGACCCGAGCTTTGAACCCTGTACCCACCGATACACGACAAAATAACACAACAATTATAATAAATCAATTTATTTACAATCATATTTCCTTATACTTAACAAAATAGCTATATTACAAAAATATATCAACTATCTTTATTTCACACTAATACATATGAGAAACATAACAAAAATACACGGTCACCCATCCAAGCTTTAACCATGCCCAACATTGCTTAACAATATTGATTGAAAAACTATGTTTTAGTTATTTTTAAACACTCGCGATTTATTTCATTTTATTTACTATGTATCGAAATTAAGGTATTTATATCTTTATTAATTTATCGTGGTACGACCCGGTCTCACATAGTAAATAAAATATGTTTTAGTTGTACAACTTCTCATACATATATTTTAAATAAAAAAAAACACCTTATAAAAAAGTTTATAAAATTACATACTTAAACTTAACTGTACTTTTAACATACATACAGGTTGGCGCATTCAAAACGGTCAGTATGGGAAAGTCTGAAACTATAAGAGATACGAAGATTTGTTCTTAGGAACCATGTCACCGATTTTGATTAAAAGAGAAACTGCATTCTTATTTTCTTTGTAAAAACAACTATATCCAGTACGGGAATCGAACCCGGTTGCTTTGAAAAAATAAACTGGCCCTTTTCACTTTTTCAATAACGATTGTGTAGGTCTTAAACTGTAAATGTCTTTATGAAACATGGTGTCGAAAATGAATAAACTGTATTAATTTGGCATATTTTAGTTTATCATAGTAGGTGTTCTAAGTGACCATCGTTGTTTTCAATACAATATTCAACACGTTTAGGTAACGATCTAACTATTGAATTTTGTATTTTCATGTGGTGAAATTGCGTTAAGGGCGTTAAAATTGACTTTATAGCTACTTTAAGGTCTTCAATGGTGTCATAGCTTGTTTTGTAAAATTCTTCTTCCTTAACGTAACCCCACAAGAAATTTTCTAACATGGTTTAACACGTCACTTTAAGTGGACTTTTTTAATAGATTGTTAGTGTTTGATTACTGTAGGTAACAAAACCTCCTTAAAGGATTAATGCAATGCTAATGCTACATGATGTGGTGTATGTAAAAAGTAAAGAGGTACAAAACTACAAACAGCCATAGAGACAATTTTACATGTCTGTTGAATATTGTAACGGTAACGCCACCCTGTATATTTACGCTTCTATGTGGCAATCTCTGCCTATCCCGTTAGGGACGTAGAGGCGTGAATATATGATCTTATTAACATATAGAGAGAAATTTACACAAAGCTTGTCCCTTTTGAGGGTAGACTGAGATTTGAAGTTCTACTACAGTATTTGGCACTCAATATGATAGGTAATAAATTTAATACACTATATTTACATACATACATCACTACATAGTATAAAACAATTTCGCTTTCTCTGTCCCTATGTCCCATTGTATGCTTAAATATTTTCTCAATAAAGGAAAAAAAAAATTATTCACTGCGCAACCATTATACATACATATATTACACTTTTACTTCGTTACGTAGGGGCCGGCCTTATTAGACATATAACAGTCAGATAGACGCTATATTGAAAAAGGGTGACGTTAGGAGTACCTATAACCGCTGATTGTGTATGAGAAGATGTATGAGTGTCAATGAAGTGAAAATGGTCTGTCAGGATCGGGACAGAAGGGGAGCCGTAATCTCTGCCTACCCCTCTACAGGGAATCAGGCGTGATGTGTATGTATGTTTTATACTTGATAGGAAGCTATCGATCGCCACCTGGAACGGGTGACAAATCTCTTGCTTCACTCACACCCATTAACCTTCTCATACATGCTCTTCTGTTCTTCACACTACGTATAATAATTATGTGTGTACATAATAAATTTACCAAATCTTTCAAGAAAAAAGATTGAAAGAAAAATGTTTGTTGCCTGCACAATATATTACACTTATATACATTTAAAGTATTTGAAATAATTGGGACACTATTACACCAATTGAAGTAGCACCTTTCTAAATACATTTAAGACTTGTGTTAAGGGTACTAGTCCACGAATATTTGACAAATAAACAGTCATGTTACGTAGGGGCCGTGCACCGTAGTATTCGACGCATTTCGCAAATGTATATTTTATACGAAAATGTACATAGAAATTCATTAAACTCCATTTCCATTGGTACAAGCTCAAGCGGGATTTGAGCCCTATACCCTCGATACAGAGCCAAGCCCCAAACAACTGAGCTACGTCGAATTTATACATACACATATAGACTAAGTATTCAACTTTGACGACCTGACACCTGAACGCTAATCGTGAGGTCCCGGGTTCGATTCGATCGCTACGCTTTTCTCTACTGCTTTCCAGTCTGGTCATTGATTATATATGCTATATATGTATTTATCTATGTATATATAATAAATATATATTTCTTAAATACACGTTGACTAGTACCCTTAACACAAGTCTTAAATGTACTCACCAAGGGGCTAGTTCAATTGGTGTAATAACGTCCTACAATATTTACACCAGTTTTTGATCATTTCAAAAGTGATTTAGGTATATGTAAGTATGTAATCCATCCAAATCAAGTCTTTGCAAATTTTTACATAATAATAAAAAGTAAATTGCCATACCATAAGTATTCAACACCCTATAAACACTAAAACATCCAGCGTTCACTCTTTCTTACCTCTACCTTTATTACGTAGACTATCTTCCCATTTATTAGCTATCGTACAATACAATTGCATAGCAGCTCTGGCGTCCTCAACCGAACTATGTTCGCCTGACTGTATATCTATGTTTAGGATTTCCTTAGCTAAACGCTTTAGGGAAGGCGTGCTGCCTTTAGTTATCTGGAATGAAAGAAATGTTTTACTAAATAATAGTCATATTAAAGATAGCGGCTGTAGCCCAGTGGGTAAGACCTCGGACTTCGTATGAGAAAGGTCCTAGGTTCGGATCCCGACTCTGGCATGTACCAATGAATGGAGTTTGTGTTTTTCATTTACGTACATAATTTACAGTCGCTAATGGTGAGGGAAAACATCGTGAGGAAACCTGCCTATCCCTCAGGATAGGTAATAGTCAGTGCCTATATACGGCGATACGGTTCACTACCTATAACGTTGGGTGCTGTCTATCTAGTGAAACGCGGGCTTTGAGTGGCTCATAGCTAACATGCCTTCGAAATTTCGGAGATGGGCACTCAAGCCTCTGACTACCCCGCCATAATAAAAAAGGGAGTGTGTATACACAAGTTGTGAAGCGTATGTTTTATGTTATGTTAAAGACAGTATTAGATCAATATAGTTGCGGCTCAGGCGGAGGATTGGCGTTGTGGGCTTTGGCATGCAACATATGCTGAGCCTGGGCCCTTTCACAGTGATAGTGCAGTATCTTGTCAATTGTAATAAATGCAATTGTTAATGTATTTATACCTGTGCTGTTTTGTGATTAAAATTTTTTTTCATTCTATTCTATAGTAGCTGTAGCCAAGTGGGTAAGACCTTATTAGAGGTGCTAGGTTTGAATCTCGGTGTGTACCAATCCAATGATAAGAAATTTGAAAATATAATTTTATTTCTGTACATAATTCACAGTTGCTAACAGTGAGGGAAAACAACGGGGTAAACCTACCCATCTCACGGGTTACTTAATAGTCAATGCCTGTATACGGTGATGCGTATCACTACCTATCACGTTGGGTGCTTTCTATTTAGAGAAACGCGGGCTTTGAGTTACCCATAACTAACATGTCTACAAAATTTTGGAGATAGTTACTCAAGCCTTTGACATAAAGACTGCGTCTGAAGTACAAAAAAGCTACTCCACTAATCAATTGTGCCTCAATATCAGTTCAATTATGTTATTTTTGGTACTTCACTATTGTTTCGACAGCTTTGTCTATGCTCAATCGTAAGGGAGTTCGCTATTGAGTTGCCACTGAAGCATTTCTGACTCGCTACTTAGTCTCTATCGAGGTACAACTGTGATGGATCAAAATTATAGCAGACCACTTTCACAGCACAGAAGCAGTAGCAATGCAGTTGTATCGCTGTCATAACTAGTTAATTAGTGGACTAAGGCCCCTGTCAAATATCGATCCTGACAGCTGTATGTATTAACACATCACTACATAGTATAAAACCAAGTCGCTTTCTCTGTCCCTATGTCCCTTTGTATGCTTAAATCTTTGAAACCACGCAACGAATTATGATACGGTTTTTTTTAATAGATAGAGTGATTCAATAGGAAGGTTTATATGTATAATGAGATCCATTAAATAGTGGAGTAGGCTATATATTTTATACCCGTGCGAAGCCGGCGCGGGTCACTAGTAAATTATAATATGTAAACAAAACCTTACCTTCCTAAACGGCTTATACCGAGATGTATCCCTGATATTCCGTTTCGGATGGGACAGAAATAGTACACTCATATCATTCTTCAACGAATGACCGACTAGGATACGTCCTTTAAGAAGTTCTGCTACCTCTTTTTGGACCGTTTCGAATTCTTCTGCGTTCTTAATGTCGTCTTCTCTTATTCCGCTTATCCCTGGAATAAATGAAGAAATACTGAGATAATAATAATGAAATACAGCAGGGCCTCGATAATTCGAACCCAAGCTAATCCGAACGCTTCTATAATCCGAACACCCCCACTTAATCGCAAACCGTCTGCGCGATTGCTCGCTCGCGAAAAAATGCTCTTGCGTAAATTAAGGGATAAAGCATTTTCTATGTCAATAAATAAAACTCGTCAAAAAACTTTAATGGAATTCTATAAAAACGTGTAATTATGCAATAGCTTCATGAAAGTATGATTTAATTTGGTTTAAAAATATTGTTTCCTTTCAATAAATGTCCTTTAAAATACCTACATAGTATAATCCGAACGCTTTGTACATCTGAACTGGGTATAAATTTTTGGTGTTCGGACTATTGAGGCCCTACTGTACTGCGCCCTTCACAGTGACAGTGCAGTATATTGTCTTGTCAATTGTAATAAATTTCATTGTGAATGTTTTTGTACTTGTGCTGTTTTTGTAAATAATTTTAAAAAAATATATGTAGATTTTATTTACATAATTTACAGTTGCTAACGGTGAGGAAAAATATCGTGAGGAAACCTGCCTATCCCTTAGGATAGGTAATAGTCATGGCCTATATACGGCGATACGGTTCACTACCTATCACGTTGGGTGCTGTCTACCAAGTGATACGCGGGCTTCGAATGACCCATACCTAACATGCCTTCAAAATTTCGAAAATGGGCAATCAAGCCTCTGACTACCCCGCCATAATAAAAAAGGGAGTGTGTATACACAAGTCGTGAAGCGTATGTTATGATAACTAAACCTCTGACTACCCGCATAGGTCAATGGTTGTGTATGCGTTTTTCTTATTTGTCCACTACTATTGTCTATGCTCTATCATTAATGAGTCAGCTATTGTGTTGCCACTGAAGCACTACTGAAGCGTTGCGCTATTAAGTCACTATCGAGCTACAACTGTGATAGATAAAAATTTTAGCACACCACCATTTTTACAGCGGGGACGCAGTAGCAATGTAGTTGTTTCACCGTCATAGTTAATTAGTGGACTAAGGTTCCAGTGCCACTCATTAATATCTTGATATTCAATTAATGTACCACTACTATACTTATATTGAATTAACACCTATGGTCCCCTAACAGGATAGCTACCCAGCCGATAAATTCAGGTCCAGTAAACGTTTTAGGATAGCCGGTTAGACGTCCAGTAAACGTTTGCTGGACATCGTTTTGGCCCCTCTTAAACAACTATTTATGCACTTAAAGATCGTACAACGGTCGGAAGAAAACGTTCAATTTAAAACGTCGCTATAACGTTGCATAACTATGGTTTAGCGACGTTCATGCGACATTATTTTGCTAGCAGTCGTCTTAAGCCTTTTATCCAACGTTTGTTGAATGTAAATGTTCAGTATAAGTCAGATGCCGACTTCACTTTGTTGGCTGGGTAGAGACTATCAATGGCCACCTATTAAAAAGAATGTTCCAACCATGGAGTAATTATTAAGAGGAGTGGGCCTTACGCAATGTTTGTATAGAAACTAGCGTGTGAAACAAGGTACGCATGATGGAGGGGAGATATTACAACCAGCCACAACACAGCATCGCCCAATCAAATCAGGCACCTTCTTTCTACTACACATTTTTAGACTCCGCACCAATAAAAACACGCCATTTGGACTCCGCACCGCATAACGCGGACCGCTTACACCGGGTCCTTTTTATATTTGGTTTGTGGTTCAAACCCTAAATAACTTACACTTATATAATGACCTCTATGATGAAAACAGTGCTTACCTGTACGATAATCAGTCACTTCCTCTCTCGGCTTCACATATTTATCATAGATACAATCACCAAACTTATTGACTATAGAAACCCTAGCTAGCATATGATCTGAGCCATCCGCGCCTATTCCTACCATTTCACAGTCTATTGCTATGTATTTAGTGAGCTTATTCTTTTCCCTAGGCTTTGTATCGCTTGATACAATCGCTTTAGGATCACATTCGGGTAAAATGTCTTCTAGGTTATGTTGTTTGTTTTTCTTCCTAGTTCTCCTGAAAGTTCCAGTGAAATGGTTGTTTTCGAGTGGCTTCGGGGGTTTATCGGCCTTTTTGTCCATGATTAAGTTGCTATTGAGCAGTTTCTGCCAGTTAGCATTGATTAGGTTGCGAGTGGTAACAGTTTGGTTATCCTCAGTTATGGAACCACGTTTCCTCTTTTTCGTGGACGAAGTCATGGTTAACGCATCAAGTATGATGAAACATAGACTTTTGAGTATATTTAACACGAATTTAACTGGTCCCAGCACAATATTAAGTAAGAAATCGATAATTAAGAGCAAACACCAAATAATACGATCGGTAACACCATTTGACATTTTAGCATGTGAAAACAGATTGACATATGACAGTTAATTTACGCGGGAACGTTACTAGACTTCGGCTAGGAAAAAATGGCGTTAATGTATTTGAATGGAACGCATAACTTATTCATGTGGAAAAATAGTATTATATTATTTTCTGAGAAATTGGATTAACTCATGAACATAAGAGATATGAATGCTTAGTAACGATAAGTATTCTGACGTAGAAAGCACGCATCTCATTCGGCATTTTGCTTATTAACAAAAATATTCAACTTATTTATAATCATTGAGACATTACAATGAATGGGTGAAGCTTCCGCGACTTTCAAATAATTAGACTTAGACTAATATAACTGTCAACGACAGATCTCAATTATTACATGAACGGTTAAATGCAACCACGATAATATCCAGCAAACTAAACGGAAGGTTAAACATTGATTATAAAGGTTGTATCCTACCTAGAGTACCCGCCACATAAGGTGGCAGTAGCCAAACTTGGAACTAAATTTGACGTTTCCGCCATTGCGTGTTATTTTGTATGAAAGGTAAATTTAGTATTACCAGCGTTGTGTTTTTTGCCCACTCTTTGTAATTTTTATGTTTGTTAAGGGTGATTATAATAAATTGATTTCCGGAGTTTCTTGTTAGTTCTTCTCCAAGGGTCTCCGCTGAACTTCTTCTTCTCAATCGTTACGCTCTTATCAGAGCGGTCGTGGTCTTCATGACGTGGCATCTTGAGCAGCCGAAATGGTTGGTGAACTAACCTCGGTAAAAATATGTAAAGACAACGTACTCTAGAGTACCCGCCACATAAGGTGGCAGTTGGAGGCGTCGCCACAGTCGTGTAATCCAGTGTTGCCAGTAAACACGCCAAAACTAGCACTCACTGTGCCATACGGCTCGATACATTATATTGAGGTTTCATTTGTAACGATCTTTGGTTGCAGAGCTATAAACTCAAATAAAACAAATTAATATACCAAAGTCAAAAGTCAAAATATTTTTATTCAAAATAGGCCCTATCATAAGCTCTCTTTGAAAGTTATTTTATGATCTAAGTACAAATTAAAAAAAACTATATATTGACAAAAGGAATATATATGAGTGAAGTGGAAGGGCGGTTACGTAGGGGCCGGCCTAATAAGACATATATGTAACAGTCAGATAGACGCTATATTGAAAAAAGGTGACGTTAGGAGTACCTATAACCGCCGAGAGTGTATTAGAGAATGTATGAATGTCAATGAAGCGAAAGTGGTCTGTCAGGATCGGGACAAATGGGGATCCGTGATCTCTGCCTACCCCTCTACAGGGAATCAGGCGTGATGTGTATGTATGTATGTAAAAAAACTATTTCAAACATGGCACTGAGCATTGTCTTTACATATTTTTACCGAGGTTAGTTCACCAACCATTTCGGCTGCTCAAGATGCCACGTCATGAAGACCACGACCGCTCTGATAAGAGCGTAACGATTGAGAAGAAGAAGTTCAGCGGAGACCCTTGGAGAAGAACTAACAAGAAACTCCAGAAATCAATTTATTATAATCACCCTTAACAAACATAAAAATTACAAAGAGTGGGCAAAAAACACAACGCTGGTAATACTAAATTTACCTTTCATACAAAATAACACGCAATGGCGGAAACGTCAAATTTAGTTCCAAGTTTGGCTACTGCCACCTTATGTGGCGGGTACTCTAATTCTCATAAGTGTACCAATACTGACGTAAACTAATGTGGTCTAAGGCAATGATAAAAATGTATGTGTCTTTTTGGTATTTTCCTCCCCAAAATATATATCTAATAAAGAATAATAATTGAGTTTTATTTAGATATTTTATAAGCCTTCCATTGTTATACCTATATAAATACGTGGTAAGCTTAAATCAAAAGGTGTATTTAATTTATTCGGGTTCCAACCATATCAAATTTTATAATTAGCCGTGAATATTAGCAATTATATTATATTGAATTACATGAATATTGAAGATAGCAATATTCCTTACAAATTCCCATTATTTTCAGAAGGCAGTAACTTAATTTTACGATTGTTACAAACATAAATGTAATTTATTTTTCCGATAACCAAACTCCAGCTGATACAAACTTCACATTGACAGAGTTGCTGTCAAAATAAAAAAACGTGCCAAGAAGGAAGGAATTCGAAAAATGTCAACAATATTTACTAGACCTCTGCTTACGTGTTCGCAATTTACTTTTTCTACCTCACAATAATGTTGATGGTGGGAGTTGAATTAAAATGTCGCTCGCCACGGCCGGCCGGAGTGCAGTGCTCACTTTCTAATCGCTGTGATCGGTCGTGATAAGATACTGCCCGCGTATTTAAACTTAGTCACAACACACCGCGTCGAGTGTTCATCATGTCTTACGAAGAGCTTCACCAGCGTTTGCAGAGCCATGGCCAGGAGCAACTGCTCAGGTTCTGGCCGGAACTTAACGAGGAACAGCGTGCGCAACTCGCAAGTGAAATAAACCAGCTAGATTTAGCAGAAATTAATGATATATTCAAGCGCTCCGTTGAACAGAGTCAAGTGATAACAGACCGGAAAAGTGAGGAATTGAAGCCGATTCCGCAGTCGCACTACGAGTCCGTGCCCGCCATGAGTAGACAGAAGATCGAGGAGTACGAAGACATAGGTTTCGAGGAGATCTCCGCTGGAAAAGTCGGTGTTTTAGTGCTAGCCGGTGGTCAGGCTACGAGACTAGGATTCGGTCATCCCAAAGGCATGTTTAATGTAGGTCTACCATCACAGAAGACGCTGTTCCAGATCCTGGCTGAAAGGATACTGCGGTTGCAAGAAATGGCTGCGGAGAAAACGGGGAAACAAGGTAAAATAACCTGGTATATAATGACTTCGGAACATACCATGCAGCCAACTGAAGATTTCTTTAAAAACCATGGCTACTTCGGCTTAGAAGCTGACAATATAGTGTTCTTTGAACAAGGTCGTCTTCCATGCTTTGATTTTGAAGGCAAAATCTACTTAGATGAGAAACATCACATTGCTTCGGCCCCAGACGGTAATGGAGGACTTTACCGAGCTCTAAAGACGCAAGGGATCCTTGAAGACTTCGCTAGGAGGGGCGTCAAGCATTTACACGCACATTCCGTAGATAATATTCTAACTAAAGTAGCTGATCCAGTGTTCATTGGTTATTGTAAGAGTAAAAACGCAGATTGTTCAGCGAAAGTTGTAGAAAAAATAGCCCCAAAAGAAGCCGTAGGTGTTGTGTGTCGAGTGAACGGACATTACAAGGTTGTGGAGTATACGGAGTTGACAGACGAAGAGGTGGAACGAAGAAATCCGGACGGTAAACTCACGTTTTCAGCCGGCAACATTTGTAACCACTACTTCTCCGCGGATTTCTTGAACAAAATCTGCAATTACGAAAACAAACTCAAACCGCATTTAGCTAGGAAGAAGATACCGTATACAGACGCTTCAGGCACGAAACAAAAACCAACCGAACCCAACGGAATTAAGATTGAAAAGTTCATCTTCGACGTATTTGAGTACGCAGAGAACTTTATCTGTTTAGAAGTAGCAAGAGATGTTGAGTTTTCAGCTATTAAGAACGCAGACAGCGTTGGTAAAGACTGCCCATCCGTTGCCAGACAAGATATCATGAATTTACACCGTAAATACATAAGGAATGCAGGTGGTATTATCACTGATGACATAGAAGTGGAAATATCTCCGTTACTGTCCTACGCTGGTGAAGATATTAATGATTTCTGTCAGGGTAAAGAATTCACAACGTCACCGGTTTATCTGAAGAGTGTCAGAGAAACATCATATACAAATGGAGTTAACGGTAACCATTGATGCTATGTATGATGCACTATAGTACCTATATTCGCATTGTAAGACGACCTCCGTGGTGCGATCGGTTAGACGCCTGAACGCTAATCGTGAGGTCTCGATTCCCGGTGGAGGCAGACTTAGAAATACGCTTTTCTTCTGCTTTCTAGTCTGGTCGTTGATTATGTATGCTGTATATGTATTTATCTATGTATGATAAGTATATATTTCTTAAATTTACGTTGACTAGTACCCTTAACACAAGTCTTAAATGAACTTACCAACGGGCTAGTTCAATTGGTCTTATAATGTCCAAATAGTTATTATTATTCTCAAGAAAATAGGTTTCTTTGTGTCCCCAAGATTTAACCAATGAGAAGTGTCAATGGTTGTCTTATAATATCGTGACATCACTTTACTTAAATAACCTATAGGAATTCTACATACTAGGTTTTGTAACCTAACGTATTTTAACATACACATCACACCTGATTCCCTGTAGAGTGGTAGGCAGAGATCACGGATCCCCATTTGTCCCACTGACAGACCACTTTCGCTTCATTGACACTCATACATCTTCTCATACACACTCGGCGGTTTTAGGTACTCCTAACGTCACCCTTTTTCAATGTAGCGTCGATCTGGCTGTTATCACTACATAGTATAAAACAAAGTCACTTTCTCTGTCCCTATGTCCCTTTGTATGCTTAAATCTTTAAAACTACGGAACGGATTTTGGTGCGTTTTTTTTTATTAGATAGAGTGATTCAAGAGGAAGTTTTCTATGTATAATAACATCCATTAAATAGTGGAGTAGGCTATATATTTTATACCCGTGCAAAGCCGGAGCGGGTCACTAGTATGTCTATATAACGTATTCTTAATCTAGTACATTCTAAAGTCTGTTAGTACCTAGTGTATTAGGTACGTAAATAGTACTTATGTTAAGTGTTTTGTTCGAACATTGTATCTATATCAGCAGTTATAAATTGATAATGTCCACTGCTGAACGTAGGCCTTCCTAAGGGTATAAAAACACGATCACTCGTGGCCCTCAGCCAACCACTACCAGCGACCTTTTTAGGTCATCGGTCCATCTAGCAGGGGGCGTCCTACATTTACCCATGTGATTATGGGGAGTTGATAGAACATCAAATAAACCTTTACTCAGTGCCTTATTGTATAAGGATATCCATTCGCTCACACTTCACGACTTGTGTATACACACTCCCTTTTTTATTGTGGCTGGGTAGTCTGAGGCTTGAATGCCCATCTCAGAAATTTCGAAGACTTGTTAGGTATGGGTCACTCGAAGTCCGCGTTTCTCTAAAGACAGCACCTAACGTGATAGGTAGTGAAACGTATCGAAGGCATGTTAAGTTTAAAAATATGTACGTAAATGACACATTTTTAAATTTAATTCATTGGTAAATGCCAGAGCCGGGATTCGAATGTAGGACCGTTCGATAAGAAGTCAGAGGTCTTACTCACTGGGCTACAGCCGCTTATTTTACAATATCTTTATACGTAAATACTGAAATACGTTTATCAGTATATAAAGAGTAAATTTAATCTAATCTTGTTTTTGTCAGAAATATCATCATAGACAAACAACAAGACATATAAATAATAATCACAAAACCCCATTTGTCCCGATCCTGACAGACCACTTTCGCTTCATTGACACTCATACACCTCTAACACACTCGGCGGTTATAGGTACTTGTAACGTTACCCTTTTTTTCGTTCTGTTTATTGGTATAGAATCTAGATTATTTGTTTGTAAATACCTACAATCGCAATTTGTAAATATAACGTATTGTATAATATTTCCAATAATTACTGCCTTATATTATGTAATATATAATACATATAGAAATTTTCTTTTACATTGTTCTTCAAATGTGTTTGTACTTTACGAAAAATAATTAAAACTGAAAATTTCATAAAACTATGTAGGATGTTAGAAAAAATGTTTTTCTTTTCATTCAAATAATGTATTTACAAGAAGTATGCATTTCTTAAATAATTACCCTTAAGACAAGACTTAAATGAACTTACCAAGGGGCTAGTTCAATTGGTGTAAGCGTCCTAAATATTGTTTTAAACATTTAGTGAAGCTAGAATATAAATAGTTTAATACTTAAAGAGATTTTGGTTTTAATTTTGTAAGAGTATGTAGAGATCCCGCCACATAAAGTGGCAGTAGCCACACTTGGAACTAAATTTGACGTTTCAGCCATTGCGTGTTATTTTGTATGAAAGGTAAATTTAGTATTACCAGCGTTGTGTTTTTTGCCCACTCTTTGTAATTTTTTTGTTTGTTAAGGGTGATTATAATAAATTGATTTCCGGAGTTTCTTGTTAGTTCTTCTCCAAGCTAGGGTCTCCGCTGATCTAACCTCAGTAAAAAATATGTAAAGACAATGCTCAGTGCCATGTTTGAAATAGTTTTTTTAATTTATACTTAGATGATAAGATAACTTTCAAAGAGAGCTTGTGATATTTATAATTTTGAATATATTCAACAATATCGTCACGAAAATCTGAGATGCAAGAGTGGCTAAGAAGCAAAAATCTTTATTTTGAGGATAGCTGGACAAAGCCACTTTTTACCGTTTACCACGTTAGGCGATAGGGATCATAATTATTGTTAAGGAAAAACTGGCACACTGCTCACTTTCTTTGTAATCTTTATGTTTGTTAATTATAAAAATAATAATCTTTATTGTTGTTATACTTAGATCATAAGATAACATTCAAAGAGAGCTTGTGATAGGGCCTATTTTAAATAAACATATTTTGACTTATATGATATATTAATTTGTTTTATTTGAGTTTATAGATTTGCAACCAAAGACCGTTACAAATGAAACCTATAATGTATCGATCCGTATGGCACAGTGAGTGCTAGTTTTGGCGTGTTTACTGGTAACACTGAATTACGCGACTGTGGCGACGCCCCCAACTGCCAATGTATATGGCGGGATCTCTAATATTTAAATTTTTGAAAACGTAATGTTTTATTATTAATGTTAATATTGTTTATTTTACTGTACATACTTAAATAGTTAATGTGCTAAGAAACATTGTACTTAATGATATTAAATATACATTTTCTTTGTTGAGTTAAACTTTTTTTTGTTTATTTATATTTTTCCTAATTTTTATTTATTATGATATACAGGGTGTCCGGTGGCGGAATTACATTTTTAAAACGTTATAATTCAAAAGTCATAAACGGTGGAGGGGGAGGGGTGGTGTCAATCGAAGCTTCGTGAGTGCGGATTTGTTAGTCACAATGTCTGAGTGGTCGGGACAACACCGCGCGTTCGCTATTGAGGCGTTTTTCAAAGGTGGCGATTCTTACGTGGTTGCACGCCGACAGTTTTGTTCCCACTACAATATTCGGCGATTAAGTGACGGACCAAGTGTCAATTTGAATAGATCATGGGTACAGAAGTTTCGCGAGACATCTTCTGCTCTAATAGCCCTCAGGCGGGACCCAGCAGGACGACAAAGACTACAGAAAACATTCAAGAAGTTGTAAGAAGCTTGCGTGAAAATCCACGACTGTGCGTACGAAAGATAGCTGCCGCTTTGGGACTCCCTAAAACTATAGTTCATGAAATTTTGAAGAAGGACTTAAAGTTCCACGCCTTTAAGATTCAATTAGTTCAAGAACTAAAGGAAAGTGACTTCAATTTAAGAAAAACTTTCTGTGAACAGATGTTGGAGAGATTCCGCACTACCAATTGCATTTTCTGGCGTGATGAGGCCCATTTTCATCTCAGCGGTCATGTCAATAAACAAAACTGTCGCTACTGGGCCCCAAAAAAGCGCGATCCACGATTGAAACATCAACGGCCCCTGCATTGCCAAAGAATTACTGTTTGGTGCGCGTTATCGACGAACGGAATCATCGGTCCATATTTTTTTGAAAATTCACGAGGCCAAACAGTAAATGTCAACAGCGAAAACTATGGACGCATGATAACTGATTTTTTTTTACCAAATCTGCGATCACATTCATCTTACTCGACGCACACGTGGTTTCAACAAGATGGAGTGACTCCACATACTGCCAGATCGTCAATGGATTTGCTTCGTGAAGAGTTCCCGAATAAATTAATAAGCCGCTTTGGAGACATCCCCTGGCCACCAAGGTCGCCAGATTTAACTCCAATGGATTTTTTTTCTATGGGTTTATCACAAGAGCAAAGTTTATTCTAATAATCCTTTGTCTACTGCACAGTTGAAGGAAAATATCCGCAACGAATTCCAACAAATCCAACCAAGCTTGTTGCAGCGCGTAGCACGAAATACGGTGCAACGTTTTGAACAGTGTGTGCGTCTAAATGGACGGCATTTGGATGAAATGATTTTTAAAAAATAAAATCCGCAATATCTCTTTATTGATTCATTGTAATAATAAAACCATAAGTGAATAAGTTTTTGTTTTATTAACTTTTTAAAACGTAAATCTGCCACCGGACACCCTGTATTATGTAATACGTAACTGTGACTATCTAGATCGTACATATGCTGAGGATTGGTGAGGGAAAAGGTCTTGAGGAAAGCTGCCTATTTCCCCAAATAGGCAATAGTCAGTATCTATTTACAGTGGCGTGGTTTACCACCTGTCACATTGGATACTGATGTAGTACCAAGTGGGTTTCGATTGGCCTATGACCATCACAATGTACAGATAGTAGTGCTTGTAAATGGCGACACAGTTTATCTCCTGACACATTGAGTACTAACTATCTGGGCCTAAGCCTACTAATGCGTTTTAGCAAAATCGTAGTACATTAGAATTGCAATCGTAGTTCGATAGCAGTTCAATGGTGTGAAGTTAGTGGAGTAGCAAAAGAGTCAATTGAACTACTACTGAACTAGGATTTGGCCTAAAATTATTATAGGCTATTCGCGTTAAGTAAATAGTGACGTCATGATAATCAGAGGTTAAACTGGCCAATGAGACGTGAGGAAATGAGAAAAGAAGGCACATTGACCAATCGCAGACAACCGTTGTCACGTCTCATTGGTCGAATCGTGGGGACATGTTGACGTCACTATTTTCTTAACACGAATGAACTAGAGTACCCGCCACATACGGTGGCAGTAGCCAAACTTGGAACTAAATTTGACGTTTCCGCCATTGCGTGTTATTTTGTATGAAAGGTAAATTTAGTATTACCAGCGTTGTGTTTTTTGCCCACTCTTTGTAATTTTTATGTTTGTTAAGGGTGATTATAATAAATTGATTTCTGGAGTTTCTTGTTAGTTCTTCTCCAAGGGTCTCCGCTGAACTTCTTCTTCTCAATCGTTACGCTCTTATCAGAGCGGTCGTGGTCTTCATGACGTGGCATTTTGAGCAGCCGAAATGGTTGGTGAACTAACCTCGGTAAAAATATGTAAAGACAATGCTCAGTGCCATGTTTGAAATAGTTTTTTTACATACATACATACACATCACGCCTGATTCCCTGTAGAGGGGTAGGCAGAGATCACGGATCCCCATTTGTCCCGATCCTGACAGACCACTTTCGCTTCATTGACATTCATACATTCTCTAATACACTCTCGGCGGTTATAGGTACTCCTAACGTCACCTTTTTTCAATATAGCGTCTATCTGACTGTTACATATATGTCTTATTAGGCCGGCCCCTACGTAACCGCCCTTCCACTTCACTCATATATATTCCTTTTGTCAATATATAGTTTTTTTAATTTGTACTTAGATCATAAAATAACTTTCAAAGAGAGCTTATGATAGGGCCTATTTTGAATAAAAATATTTTGACTTTTGACTTTGGTATATTAATTTGTTTTATTTGAGTTTATAGCTCTGCAACCAAAGATCGTTACAAATGAAACCTCAATATAATGTATCGAGCCGTATGGCACAGTGAGTGCTAGTTTTGGCGTGTTTACTGGCAACACTGGATTACGCGACTGTGGCGACGCCTCCAACTGCCACCTTATGTGGCGGGTACTCTATAGTGAAATTCGGCCCCTGGTCAACACGTGGGTTCGAGGTGGCCATAGAATTATTACCCCTGCATCTGGGGAAATGCGGGGTAGGCAGAGTTCACAAATCCTCATCCGTTCCGATTTTGACCACCATTTTAGTTTCATTGACACTCATACACCTCTAACACTCGGCGGCTATAGAGATCCCGCCACATAAGGTGGCAGTTGGAGGCGTCGCCACAGTCGCGTAATTCAGTGTTACCAGTAAACACGCCAAAACTAGCACTCACTGTGCCATACGGCTCGATACATTATAGGTTTCATTTGTAACGGTCTTTGGTTGCAGAGCTATAAACTCAAATAAAACAAATTAATATATCAAAGTCAAAATATGTTTATTAAACTATTTCAAACATGATTAATAATTAACGGGACTTATCCTTCTTATTATATATTACATATATTATGTGTTCCTTCACTCTGTCCGCAATAAACCGTTTAGTGTGTTCGACGTAGGATTTCCCACAGCTGCAATCAATCTTATACACACCCTTATATCTTATATCATGAGTATAAATCGCGAATCTCTTAAAACTATTATTTCAAACATGGCACTGAGCATTGTCTTTACATATTTTTTACCGAGGTTAGATCAGCGGAGACCCTAGCTTGGAGAAGAACTAACAAGAAACTCCGGAAATCAATTTATTATAATCACCCTTAACAAACATAAAAATTACAAAGAGTGGGCAAAAAACACAACGCTGGTAATACTAAATTTACCTTTCATACAAAATAACACGCAATGGCGGTAACGTCAAATTTAGTTCCAAGTTTGGCTACTGCCACCTTATGTGGCGGGATCTCTAGGTACTTCTAACGTCACCCTTTTTCAATATGGCGTCTATCTGACTGACATATGTTTTATTAGGCCACATTCTACGTAACCATAATTACATTTGTTGAATATATTTATGTAAATTGTTTAATATATTTAATGTTTTTAGTATTAATTTTAATATATGCATAAATAGCAATTGTAAATATTGTAGGATAGGTACCTATATACATAGTTAGTATTTAGGATATATTGTATAGATATAATGAAATAAATTCTGTATTTTTTTTATAAAAATGTGTTTTTGTTCAAATTTATTCCTTTAATCACGACAATTTACCCTTGAAGGGTATTCAGAAATACTGGTGTCTATATTCACAATTGTGGTATCAATCAGATATTGCAATTCACGACCTCCGTGGCGCGATTGGTTAACCACCAACGCCAATCGTGAGGTCCCGATTCCCGGTGGAGGCAGAGTTAAGATCTACGCTTTTCTTCTGCTTTTAAGCCTTGCCGTTTTTATATAATATACTTATGTGTTTATCGGTTCGGGGAACGGGTAGGTTTCTTCACGATGATTTCCCTTATCGTAGTTAATATATTTCACAAACGTTTCATAATTTGAAAAATGTATAATCATTCATTGGTACATGCTCCGAGGTTTGAATCCTCTACCCATTGATGCAGAGTCAAGTCCCCAATGACTGAGCCACGCCGAACAACATACATACATTCACATCACGCCTGATTCCCTGTGGAGGGGTAGGCAGAGATCATAGATCCCGATTTATCCCGATCCTGACAGACCCGTTCGCTTCATTGACACTCATACACACCGAATTACATCTTATAAATAGCATAACATATACTTCCCGTGCTAATCTGGGACGTAAAAGAATGCTAACTAGCTGCCGTTCTTCCCGGCATAACGCTATTGGATGCTGGGCTAGTAACCTGTCATCAATGTTCAATTATGACATCGCAACCCCAATATTCATGCTAAAAAGTGACCTATGAGATATTATATCACCGAGGTTCTATCCACTTTGAAAGGGATTAAAGGACGTGAATATATATGTATACAAATAGCATCACTACATAGTATAAAACAAAGTTGCTGTCTCTGTCCCTATGTCCATTAGTATGCTTAAATCTTTGAAACTACGCAACGGATTTTGATGCGGTTTTTTTGAATAGATAACATAGAGTGATTCAAGAGGAAGGTTTATATGTATAATAACATCCATTAAATAGTGGAGTAGGCTATATATTTTATACCCGTGCGAAGCCGCAGCGGGTCACTAGTATAATAATAATTCTTTAGAAGGGTGACGTTAGATTTCTTTGTGTGGAGGTGTGTATGCCAATGAAGAGAAAGTGGTTTGTCAGGATCGCCTACAGATATGACGCATAATAGATAAACGAAGATCCAAACAAAATATATACGTAATATTTTGTTTAGAAGAACTAACAGGGGTCCAAATCCACTAATGATTTTTGCAAAATGGTAGTTCAGTATCACTTCAGTAACTGTGCGAAGTTTTTTTTTACTCTTTAATAAGCCATTTAAAAACTGATGCCACGGCGTTTGCACTTCTTGTTATTCAGTCGCCATGGTTACACCAACGCCGCCAGCTGCTACAACCAAAGAAAAAGAAGTCGACGCTGCAATTCTTCTCTTCCTTGTTCTTCGGTGCGTTCCAGTCGAGGATCCAAATATAATCCCAAAACGAACATGTTTAGCCAGTTGGGCATCACAATTGACTAAATAATATTTTGTATTTTCAACTTTCACTGAGCTGCTGACTGTGTTGATGAACCATAGACGACTGATCAGGGGCCTTACTCCACTAATGTATTGTAGGCACAATATTACTTCAGTATCAATACAGTAATATTTCAGTGGCCACTTTGGCACATAGTGTAGAAATAGATTAGCAAAAGTGACAAATGACGCCATTTTAATGCGAATTTTGTCGTTTTTGCTGACATGAAACTACTAACTTCACACTATTACTGAAGTGATCTTTAAGTATCATTGTGCTTAAATGCATAAGTAGACTTTGGCCCCTGATATAGTCATTATTTCTTCTAATACTCAGAGTTCTTGTAATAATCGCAATTGTGGAGCTAGTGATTCTATGCCACCCTTCTATGCCAACATTGAAACTACGAGTTAACCAGATAGACAGAACCCAACTTGATATGTGGTGTTCCGTATCATTGTAGGTATACAAATGGTGACTATTGCCTATTCTTAATAATAGGCAGGTTTCCTCACGATGTTTTCCCTCACCATATATTATGTATTTCGTTTTCGCGAATTGTGAAATTCTATTTATTTTTTATAGATTAGGCTTATAAATTTACTTTGTAGATAGATAATAATCGTTTTATTACTAATTATCAATTGAATTAAATGTAGGTTATATTTGCTAAACACTTGAAAATTCACATTGAACACTTCAAATTACACTTTATAAGATAACATTAACTACACGAGTATCACTACATAGTATAAAACAAAGTCGCTTTCTCTATCCCTATGTCCCTTTGTATGCTTAAATCTTTGAAACTACGCAATGGATTTTGATGCGGTTTGTCTAATAGATAGAGTGATTCAAGAGGAAGGTTTATGTGTATAATAACATACATTAAATAGCCAGAAGTGCGAAGCCGGAGTGGGTCGCTAGTAATATCTAAATAAATATAATATTACATTACATACATACGCTTCACACTCCCTTTTTTATTATGGCGGGGTAGTCGGAGGCTTCAGTGTCCATTTCCGAAATTTCGAAGGCATGTTAGGTACGGGTCACTCAAAGCCCCCGTTTCACTAGATAGACAGACCCAACGTGATAGGTAGTGAACCACATCGCCGTATATAGTCACTGGCTATTTCGTATCCCAAAGGATAAGCAGGTTTCCTCTCGGGTAAGCCGCGTAGAACTTATACAGATCAAATTGGAGACATTCTTCTCAAGACGGTTGTAGCGTGAAGAACAGAAGAGCATGTATGAGAAAAGTAATGGGTGTGAGTGAAGCAAGAGATTTGGCACCCAATCCAGATGGCAATCAGTTCTCTGCCTATCCCCTAGGACGTAGTATAGTTATATATGTATGTATTGTGCTTCCTTATAACATACAAATCTTTTATTCGTATTTAAGTCGCGTTTAAAATAGATTGCGATATTTCCAAAAGTCAAGGTTAGTGTAAATGGCATATTGAGAAACTGGTTGTGTCGAAACGAGTTAAAAACCTCTCACTTAATCAAAAGCTATACGCGGTTTTAACATAATGACCATTCACCCTTGCGGGGTAGTCAGAGGTTTGCGTTTAACGATTGCGGAGGAAGTTCTTACGTCACCTCGAACCCACTAATCTACTAATGCGTTTTAGCACAAACGCAGTTCAATAAGTTGGTAGTGGATTAATTGGAATAGAAGTGTCAAATTTCACCATTGATACCAGCGAAAATGTCAGATTTCGCTTTAAATTTGCAATATTTGTCACTTTTGCTAATCCCCTACCAAATTCACACTATTACTGATCTGATATTGAACTGATATTTTGCAAAAAGCATTAGTGGACTAAGGCCCCAGGAAAATGTTACTTTTTTTTGTCATTTGTTCAATTACCTGTTCCAAGAACTTATACATTTTCCTTCCAATGTTTTCCTTCACAGAAATGATCAACACATAGAAAATATAGACGTTCATCCAGACGCTTACGTAGGGGCTGGCCCCATAAGACATATGACAGTCAGATAGACGCCATATTGAAAAAGGGTGACGTTACAAGTACCTATAACCGCCCAGTGTCTTAGAGATGTATGAGTGTCAATGAAGCGAAAGTGGTTTGTAAGGATTGGGACAGATGGGGATCCGAGATAACTGCCTACTCCTCTACAAAGAAACGGCCGTGATGTATACGTATATATTCATCCAGAGGCCAATGCTCACTGATATAACACTTTCGTTTAATTGACATCTATACACCTCAAACTCATTAGTTCACGCTTAAATATGTTCCACCGAGAATCGAACCCGGAACCTCTATAAAGTAGTCAGTGCATCAACTTACTACATCGTTAAGTTACAAACTTGAAGTTTGTAAGTTCATTATACTCAAGCAAGTGAATAAACTCTGCGCTCAAACGTGAGTTGATTTTTAATAAGTTAATGTATCTAAAAGCATACATTCACGTTCTTTAATCCCTTTCGGGGTGAACAGAACCTTGAAGATATAATCTTCGTGGTCTAATTCGACGAAGCTCAGTTGTTTGGGACTTGACTCTGTATCAGTGGGTACAGGGTTCTAATCCCGCTTGAGCATGTACCAATGGAAATGATGTTTAATGAATTTCTATGCACATTTTCGTAAAACAATATGCGTCAAATACTACGGTGAGGGAAAACATCGTGAGGAAACGTCGAATTGTTCGTCGAACAGGTAATAGTTAGTGCTTGTAAATGGCGACATAGCTTACCACCTGTCACATTGAGTACTGACTATCTGGTCAACATGTGGGTTTAATGTGTCCATAGAATTACTACCTTCGCAATTGCGGAGAAGGAAACCTAAACCTCTTACTGATAGTCGCAAGGGTAAATGGTCGTGAATGCGTTTGTTTGTTTTGTATGTATTGAAAGCTGACTGCTTCTTTTAAGTCCCTAACTAGCATTTAAAGTTGTAGGTAGACATTTGAAAGGTAATATTACGTTACTAACAAACTGCGTCAGTGCAAACAAATTTCATTCTTATCTAAACAGAAATAGAATTTCAATTACATTGTCTCAAATATCCCTTTCACTCAAGTATAATAAGTATTGTAGAAGTAATATAACTATTACGAATTGTTTATCACACTTATGTATATTAGGTATACGTCAATAAATAAACATCACGCCCGTTTCCCTTTAGAGGGGTAGGCATAAACGGATCCTCATCTGTCCCGATCCTGACGAACTACTTTCGCTTCATCGACACTCATACACCTCTAATACTCGGCGGTTATAGGTACTTCTAACGTCACCCTTTTTCAAAATGGCGTCTATCTATCTGACCCCATGACATTAATATAGAATATTGGTCACTATATAAGTTCATCACCTTATAGATCCCAATAACACCTAGTTCCTTACAAACCCATCTTATGCTTGATGAAAAGCAGCTAGTTAGCATTTTATAACGGTCCCGGATAGCACGAGACATGTATGTAAAGATTCACCTTACGTCATATTATCATGGATGAACAAAATAATTTTAATCACTCTATCGTTTGTTCTGATAAGATAGTACATACTTATATTCATGCCTCTAAAACCTAACGGGATAGGCAGAGACTATTAAGCCACCTGGAATGGGTGACGAATCTCTTGCTTCACTCACAACCTAACCTTCTCATACATGCTCTTCTGTTCTTCACGCTACACCCGCCTTGAGAAGAATATCTCCGATTTGATTGATATACCAACCTTACCTTACACACTGTATATATAAATTCTATGATTATACATATATTATACATACATACATACACATCACGCCTGATTCCCTGTAGAGGGTAGGCAGCGATTACGGAACCCCATTGGTCCCGATCCTGACAGACCACTTTCGCTTCATTGACACTCATATATCTTCTCATATACACTCGGCGGTTATAAGTACTCCTAACGTCACCCTTTTTTAATATAGTGTCTATCTGACTGTTATATGTCATATCGAAGGAAACTCTTTTAAACCTAGTTACAAAATTTTCCGAATCTTTCCAGATGTAGTGACTAAGATTGAAAAGGGCATGCTTCAATGGTTGGACATGTTATGCGGTTTTATGATAGTAGATTGACAAAAGAAATATATAAGTGTGAAGTAGAAGGGCGGTTACGTAGGGGTCGGCCCATTATGTCATATGTCAAGAAGATAGACGCCATATCGAAAAAGGGTGACGTTAGAAGTACCTATAACCGCCGAATGTGTATGGCTCTGAAGCTAAATAAGTTTGTCATTATCAATCAACGTAATAAGATATGTAGCTACTTAAATTTTAATTTTTGACTATCTTTTAGTATCAGCATAATAAAATCTCAGTCACTGTTTTATAGATTAAGCTTATGAGTGATAAAGTATGATAAGATACTAACTCGACACATACATATTCACGTCCTTTAATCCCTTTCGGGGTGGACAGAACTTCGGAGACAAGAACATATTTCCTAGGGCATTTTATAGCATGAATATAGGGGTTGTGATGTTATATGAAACATTGGTGTCAGGTTGCTAGCACATCACCTAATAGAGTCTATTGAGTTCTAGTCCTTTAGTTGCCCCCTACGACATGCCGGGAAGAACGGCAGTTAGTTAGCATTCTTTTTACGTCCCTGACTAGCACGGGATATTCAGTATATTATTTACTAGTGACCCGCTCTGGCTTCGCACGGGTATAAAATATATAGCTTACTCCACTATTTAATGGATGTTATTATACATATAAACCTTCCTCTTGAATCACTCTATCTATTAGAAAAACCGCATCAAAATCCGTTGCGTAGTTTCAAAGATTTTAGCATGCAAAGGGACATAGGGACAGAGAAAGCGACTTTGTTTTATACTATGTAGTGATAATACTCTACCTATATTTAAATATCTACAACATACAAGACCAGATGGTTATGGGAACCCTACCACCCTCCGACAGCGATGACTACAAAGATACATACAAATAACGCCTGATTCCCTGTAGAGGGGTAGGCAGAGATCACGGATCCCCATTTGTCCTACTGACAAACCACTTTCGCTTCATTGACTTATACACTTCATACATATTTGGCGGTTATATGTATTTCTAACGTCACCCTTCTTTATTATAACATATACAAAAAGATAAACGCATTCACGACCACTAGCTCATACGGGGTAGTCAGAGGTTCAGGTATCCATCTCCGTAATTGCGAAGGTAGTAAATCTATGGCCACTTCGAAATCATGTGTTGACCAGACAGTTAGTACTCAATGTGACAGGTGGTCAGCCATGTCGCCATTTACAAGCACTAACTATTACCTGTTCGGGGAACAGGTAGGTTTCCTCACGATGTTTTCCCTCCATACCAACCGTAGTATTCGACGCATTTCGTAAATATATTTTTATTACGAAAATGTACATAGAAATTAATTAAACTTCATTTCCATTGCTCAAGTGGGATTTGAAACCCGTATCCACTGATACAGAGTCAAGCCCCAAACAACTGAGCTACGTTAGTAACATTGTAAGTAGAAATAAATAATTAATAGCGATAATGTAATACTTTTGTTAAGTCTTAATTCAGTGAAAATTTAAGTTATTTTGACTTTGATCGAAATACTATACGTCAGAAGAGGCAGCCCATGGTGAGAATAATTGTACACCCTATTATGGCGGGGTAGTCAGAGGCTTGAATGCCCATCTGCGAAATTTCGAAGGCATGTTAGGTATGGGTCATTCGAAGCTCACGTATCACTAGATAGACAGCACCCAACGTGATAGATAGTAAACCGTATCGCCGTATGTAGGCACTGACTATTCTTATCCTGAAGGATAGGCAGGTTTCCTCGCGATGTTTTTCCTCACCGTTAGCGACTGTAAATTATGTACTAAAATGAAAAACACATTTAAATTTCATTCATTGGTACATGCTAGAGTCGGGATTGGAACCTAGGACCTTTCTCATACGAAGTCTGAGGTCTTACCCACTGGGCTACAGCCGCTATTTCTATAAGTATAATATAAGTTTCTTTGTCTTTGAAAATACATTGCAGATTCCATTTGAAACCAGCTGATTACAATATCAAATCCCAGATTCAAACGTGTAGTTTATTATAGTTTGCCAGCATTAGTAACATTTCAACTTTCAATCTATCGAGGTCGATTGCAACAAAGGATGTATGAATATTGAAATAGCGCTAGTCTAGATTAAATCAGTATCTAAATAGCTGTATTTCTTATCGATCTAGAAATATAATATGAAATAATAATATTTAGGACACTATTACACCAATTAAACTAGCCCCTTGATAAGATCTTTTAAGACTTGTGTTAAGGGTACTAGTCGACGTATATTTAAGAAATATATACATATTATATGTAGATAAATACATATATAGCATATATAGATTGAAAGTTGGGTATGGCAAAAGAGGCATGAAAGTAGAATCAATGCCGTCGAAATGCGGTCACTGAGAAGCATGGTAGGAGCAACATTGTATGATAGAATTAAAAATAGTGTGATAAGGGAAGGTTGCGGTTTGAAATAAAATGTAGTGACTAAGATTGAAAAGCGCATGCTTCGATGTTTTGAACATGTTATGCGGATGAATGATAGCAGATTGACAAAAGGAATATATATGAGTGAAGTGAAAGGGCGGTTACGTAGGGGCCGGCCTAATAAGACATATAAATATAGGTTTTTAGTAATGTATCTATTCTCTGGACTTATACTTATGACGTTAGGAGTACCTATAACCACCGCGAGTGTATGAGAGGATGTATGAATGTCAATGAAGCGAAAGTGGTCTGTCAGGATCGGGATAAATGGGGATCCGTGATCTCTGCCTACCCCTCTACAGGGAATCAGGTGTGTATGTATGTATTATGCAAAAATTGTTTTTAAGGGGCTACTATTTGAACAGTAAATAATGCAATTTTCACTCCTAAACTACATAATTACATAGATACATATCACGCATATCGCCTTATAGGGGCTAGGCAGAGATCACGGATCCCCATTTGTCCCTATCCTGACAAACCACTTTCGCTTCATTGACACTCATACACCTCCTCATACACACTCGGCGGTTATAGGTACTTCTAACGTCAAAAACATGCATAACAATCACTGCTGTATGAGAAGGTTAATATTTGTGAGTGAAGCAAGAGAGATTTGTCAGGTTCCAGGTGGCGATCGATAGTCTCTGCCTATCCCGTTGGGGACGTAGAGGCGTGAGTATATGTATGTATGTATATTCAGCGTATGTAATGTTGATATGACTGTTTTATGCTCAAAAGTTATTTTTGGTGTGGTAATAAAATGATTCATACATATACATACATACATTCACATACTTTAATCCCTTTCGGGGTGTACAGAACTTTAGAGATACGATAATATCTACTAGGTCACGTTTTGGCATGAATATTGGGGCTATCATATCATAAAGAAACATTCTAGATAGGTTGCTAGTCTATCACCTAATAGATTCCATTTATAACCAGTACCTTAGTCGACCAAAACATTCCGGGAAGAACGGCAGCTAGTTAACATTCTTTTTACGTCCCAGACTACAACGTGACTCTTGGTTAAGTTATTATTATATTATCTATAATAATTCACGATAGATAATGAACGGAATTCAATGAAAATATTGTTTGTCTATTTTATACGTAGATATCAATACAATAATTTCTTTGTATTTCTAATTGCGTATTTTCCAGCTGTGTAAAGTCACATGTTAGGTAATAATTTGCCTTGAAGTATAATAATTGATTATGAAATTGTATTATCGAATGGAACAAATATACGATTATTTATTACTTTGCTATGTAGATAAAAAACTTTGTAACACACTGCCATCTGTTTTAAACAAAGAAAAATAATACCCTACAATCTATAAAACATGAGTTGTAAATGTTTCTATCTAGTTCGTTATGAAACCCACAGATGGCAATAGTTTACATAAACTGGGGAACTGTAATGTTGGATCCAAACGTTTGTGGTATGTTTACTACGAATGTTTTACTGTAAATAACACACTTCTAGTTGGAAATAATGTACGAAATCTATAAATAAATTGTTTGAAGGACTGGAAACCGTTCAATAAATCTAGGGAGTGACATGCGCTGTTTAACGTATAACCTTGGCGATTGTAATGTGCGTTATTTTAAGGATTTAACCAAACCCACTTCAAGTTTCCGAATCGAGTGGGTTATAATGCAAATGTTATCTGTTTCTGTCTCGCAACAGTAGTATAGATATCTTTATCTCTTTCTTACATTTCCTCTGGCCTAGATTTGAGAGAAATAAAAACATGATGGCGATTTAAAATTTTGACGTTTGCTTGATATGCAATTTCGCATAGAAAATCGTGTTACCACGAAAATATTGTAAATTTAGTTATTAAAATGCATTTTATAAATAAAACATGGCCCGTTATAAAGTGAAGTGTGTCTGGACTATTCGTTTGTGTTGACAAAAGTGTTGTTTGGACGAATATTCTTTTATTGTAAGTATATTTCTCAGTGCTTTTGCCATTTACATTAACATCATTATTTATTAGTAATTACACGCCTTGAATAACACAAAACTATTCTCTAAATAATATATAACATATCTAGTTTTTAAATTTAACGTGATTGACCTTTATAAGTCGCAGTTTATGTTATGAACACACAAAATTATAATAAAAACAATCGATGTTTCTTTATTGATATTATTTCGAATTTAGCTTAAAATAAATCTACAAACTGCGTTTTAGAGTACTATAAATAGAAATCTATTAATACTAACACTAGTCCTATAAAATCGATAACGTTTGACCAGAATACCTAAACCTAATAGGTACCTAGGTACGTTTGTATTTTGACCTAGTTCTATTTAGGATAAACTACAAAAATATTTACGTATATAAACAAATTCATTGCTTCTATCCTGATCGTGGTGGAGAGAACCCCGGACACATAACATCTCCTTTGTCACTTTTATAATTATTGATATTTCTAATACTTCTATCGTATATTGACAAAAGGGAGTATACGTGCCCAATAAGACATATGACAGTCAGATAGATGCTATATTGAAAAGGGGTGATGTTTGAAGTACCTATAACGGCCAAGTGTGTATGAAGAGGTGTATGAGTGTCAATGAAGCGAAAGTGATCGGTCAGGAACTGGACAAATGGGAATGCGTGATCTCTTCCTATCCCTCTACTAGGAAACAGGCGTGATGAATATGTATGCATGTATGTGTGTCCTTCTATCCGTTTGGGGAGGACAGAACCTCGAACAT
Organism: Leucoptera coffeella; assembly: GCA_030578115.1. Lineage (NCBI taxonomy): Eukaryota > Metazoa > Arthropoda > Insecta > Lepidoptera > Lyonetiidae > Leucoptera > Leucoptera coffeella. The sequence continues at coordinate 111,239 of JAMBLF010001267.1, forward strand.
ATAAAATCTCCTTTGTCACATTTAGCACAATAATTGAGATTGGGGTGGTAATTTGGCATGTTGATAGGTTGTTAGTCCAACACAGTTAATTTCATTGAACACTACTCCCCTCCTACAATGTTCCAGAAAGAAAATAAAACTGCAGGCCATGACAAATAATAATTAAATAGTTACTAGTATTTGCTGCAAAAAAAAGCAATGGTTGTAAGATAAACGTTAACATATACACCATATATATATTTGTGTTCTTATGTTTAGTTCATCCTTAGGAAAATATATACAAATACACACATTTCTGAATCCCTTTTGGGGTGGAAAAAACATTGGAGTCATGATAATACCTCCTTGGTTACTTTTTAGCACATATCTTGGGGTTGTGACATCATATGGAACATACCACAGGTTGCTAGCCCATTATCCTACATTATTATTTTGGCATACTTTAGTTTATCATAGTAGGTATTCTACAATACTATTTTCAAAGAAAATGTGAATGCAGTTTTTCTTTTTATCAAAATCAGTGATATGGTTCTGAAGAAAAAATCTTCGTATCTCTTATAGTTTCAGACTTTCCAATAACTACTGACGGTTTTGAATGCGCCACCCTGTATATTCCATTTACCCTTGATCCTCTAGACTCCTACAACATGCCAGGAAGACCGGCAGCTAGTTAGCATTCTTTTTACGTCCCAGCTAGCATAGAACTAGTATGTCGAGTATGTTAAATAATAACAGTTTATTGTAAGGTGGTGTGATGCATGATTGAGTATGGTATGCAATGATCATGGAGAGTAAGTAACCAGTTTACTAAAGACTGAAGTTACTTATAATTTGTATGTAAGAAAAGGTCGTGTTATATTGGTTCAATGATGCGTAGGACCAATTTACATTGGACTGAAGTTACTTATAATGATTATGTAAGAAAAGGTCGTGTTATGTTGGTGCAATGATGCAAAGGACCAGTTTACATTGGACTGAAGTTACTTATAATAAGTATGTAAGAAAAGGTCGTGTTATGTTGGTTCAATGGTGCAAAGGACCAATTTACATTGGACTGAAGTTTCTTATAATGAGTATGTAAGTATAGGTCGAGTTATGTTGGTTCAATGGTGTGTAGGAACTAGTAAGATATGGGGAGTTGGTCTTAAGTAGATTTCATACATATATAGTTATATGTTTCCATTTAATCCCTTTTCATTTAAGTACGTACATAATTTACAGTTGCTAACGGTGAGGGAAAACATCGTGAGGAAACCTGCCTATCCCTCAGGATAGGTAATAGTCAGTGCCTATATACGGCGATACGGTTCACTACCTATCACGTTGGGTGCTGTCTATCTATTGATATGCGGGCTTCAAATGACCCATAATTAACATGCCTTCGAAATTTCGGAGATGGGCATTCAAGCCTCTGAATACCCCGCCATAATAAAAAAGGGAGTGTGTATACACAAGTCGTGAAGCGTATGTTATTTATTAATCCCTTTTCGGGTAGACAGAACCTTTTAGATATTTGATTACATTACCTCTTGGTTGCCTTCGATGATATGACAGGGACCCAAGTCCACTAATTTCAATAATATTAACTTTCAATAAGTGATTTTATGATCCTTATGTTGAATAAAAAGCATTTCATTGCTTTTTGCAAAATATCAGTTCAATATCAGTAATAGTTGGTAGTAGATTAACAAAAGTGACAAATAACTATTGACATTTTTTAAGCAAAATTTGACATTTTCTGATTTTAATGGTGAAAATTGTCATTTTTGATCATCCTCCAACAATTTCACACTATTACTGATTTGATATTGAACTGCGTTTGTACTAAAATGAAGAATGTAAGCTGGTTATCATTCTTTTTATGTCTCAGTCTAGTACATGACTAGATATCTATTGCTAGTATTTAAATGAACTATACGTAAACAAAATTGTACACCAAAATTAATACAGGGCCCTTACCCACTAAATCATTTTAGCCACAATATTACTTCAATATCGATATTGTGGCACTTCAGTGGCCGTAATTTGACACTTTTGGCACTCCACTAACAAATTTTGGCCACTGAGGGGCTATCGAACTACATCTGCGTCTGAAGTCCAAAAAAAGCTACTCCACTAACCAAACGTCAGTCAATGTCAGTTCAATATCCTTATATTTCGTACTCAACTATTGACATTTCCATATTTGAGTGGCCACTGAGGTGCCACTGAAGTGCCATAATATCGATATTGAGGCACAAGTGTGGCTGTCAAAATATTAGCAGAGTGCCACTTATACGGCCGAGACGCAGAAGTATCGCTATAGCGACGCAGTTGAGAGGCTGTCAAAGTTAATTAGTGGAGTAAGGGCCCAGTTCAGAGATTTGAGTTAACTTTTCCAAAATTTCAAACGTATGTTAGGTATGAGCCACTATGAGCACTAGATAGAAAGCAGTAAATGTGATAGGCGGTGAACCGTATCGACATATTCAGGCACTGACTTTTACCTATCCCAAAGGATAGGCAGGTTTCACAACAATGTTTTATGTCATCATTAGCAACTTAAATTAACTATGTATGATTAATAACTAACGGGACTTATCGCGCATGTTTTTATATAATAAAGTTACCTTTATTAACCAGACGTTTCGGCTACGTTGTTAATAAAGGCAACTTTATTATATAAAAACATACGCGATAAATCCCGTTAGTTATTAATCATGAGTATAAATCGAGAATCTCTTAACACTATAATCTCTTAAAATCCACTTGGCTGTATACAATCACCAAATTCATAAAGATGTATATAAATCTCTCTTCATTGTATATAACATAAGGTCAAAAGTGAATATTTGTTTGGTGAATTAATAATAAGGTAACGTTTCCCTTACCACATGTTAGAACATTAATAATTCATTGTAGAAGAGTTTATATATAGTCATTTTCTTTAAATGCTGTCAGTATCCAACGTAACAAGGGGTAGGGTCTACCCACGAACCAAATATAAAGAGGACCCGGCTTAAGGAGCGGTCCCCGTTACGCGGTGCGGAGTCCAAATGGCGTGTTTTAATTGGTGTGTAATCTAAAAACGTGTACTAGAAAGAAGATTCATAATTTGATTGGCCGATGCCGTGTTTTGATTGGTTGTAATATCTCCCCTCTATCTCGCGTACCTCGTTTCACCCCGCGTAATGCCACGCTAGTTTCCATACAAATATTGCGTAAGGCCCTATCCTCTTATTAATTACTCCATGGGTTTACCTCATTTTACATCTATTATTTTCATTATATGATAGTGATATATTGTAAGGTGAAGTTAGATGTATCTATAACTGTAAAGTGCAGTTGTGGCCTACAATTAAGACAGCACTTGTGACGACCTCCGTGGCGCAATTGGTTAACCACCTGAACGCTAATCGTGAGGTCCCGATTCCCAGTGGAGGTAGAGTTAAGAACTTTTCTTCTGCTTTTCAGTCTGTTTAAATATATATGCTATAAATGTTTATCTATGTATAATAAGTAACTATATATTTGTTAATAATAAGTATGACTAGTACCCTTAACACAAGTCTTAAATGAACTTACCAAGGGGCTAGTTTAATTAGTGTCCTAAATATTATTATAGATATATATGTTTTCTTTTACAGACATAGCGTTTGACAGTACCGTTGCTTGAAGGATTTTCTGTTGACCTCTCCAAGGTGCTATCGTTTGAAAATGGTGACAATGAACGCTTCGGAGACCGCTCAAAAAGCCTGTCAGGGGTCTTCCAGGTAAGGATACTTATATTCATGCCTCTATTTCTAAGGGGATCAATCGATAAATCAGCCTATGACAGTCCACTGCTGGACGTAGGCATCCCCGAAGTAACGCCACAAAACACGATCACTCGTGGCCCTCAGCCAACCACTACCAGTGACCTTTTTCAGGTCATCGGTCCATCTAGCAGGGGGGCGTCCTACACTAAGGGGATAGGCAGAGACTATTGATCGCCACCTGGAAACATTGTGACAAATCTCTCTTGCTTCACTCACACCCTGCCTATATATTCTCTTCTGTTCTTCACACTGCATATGCCCGTCTATGTATATGTCCTATGCCGCCCACCCCTATCAACCCTACCTTCCACTTTATGAATGTTATGATGTGAAAAGATGTAGTGACAGAAATAGAGAAACGCGTCACAACTTTATGCACACTCCCTTTTTAACTGTAGCGTGGAATTCAGAGGCTTGGGTGGCCATCTCCGAAATTTCGGAGACATGTTAGGTATGGGTTTCTCGACGCCCGCGTTTAACTAGTTAGCACCCAACGTGATGGGTAGTGAACCGTATCGCCGTATACAGGCATCGGCTATCACTTATCCCGAGGGATAAGCAGGTTTCCTCACCTTATCGTTCGGTGCATTTTGTAATAGTATTTTGATTGTGTGAAATTAAGAACCCTGTACCTACATATACATAGTCACACCCCAACGACAGAGCTACGCCGAATTGCAGTAAGCTATATTATTTAGGGTGGATACGTAGGGGCCGGCCTAATAAGACATAACAGTCAGATAGACGCCATATTGAAAAAGGGTGCCGTACTATAACCGCCGAGTGTACGCAATGTATCAATGAAGCGAAAGTGGTTTGTAAGGATCGGCACCGATGGGTATCCGTGATCTTTACCTATCTACGGATGTGATGTATGTGTATGTATGTTATATATTTATGTATGTATGTGATTCCAGAGACACAACCAAAACCGCAGAGAAGAAAAGCAAAGATAAGAAGGAGATCCTCTCCATCAGCACGTTTCCACCGAATGTCCAAGCTCTGATATCGGCCATTCCATCGCCTGAGGAATCGCCCAACTATTTGGTCTATAAGAAGGTATGAATATTTTGTATACACTACATTAATTATAGCATAATTATTAATACAAATTGTAGAAAAATCTTAATTCTCTACATAACATACAAAAATACAAACATTGAGAAAAAATGCAAGGAACACCGTTGATGCCGTTGTTGGGGCTTGGCTCTGTATCAGTGGGTGCAGGGTTCAAATCCCGTTTGAGCTTGTGCCAATGGAGATGAAGTTTAATTAATTTCTCTGTACATTTTCGTAATAAAAATAGATATAAAAATGCGTTGAATACTACGGTGAGGGAAAATATCGTGAATAATTCTACCTGTTCCCTAACAGGTGGTAGTGAATGCTTGTAAATGGCGACATGGCTGACCACCTGTCACATTGAGTACTGACTGGTCAACACGTGGGTTCAAAGTGGCCATAGAATTACTACTTCTTAATTGCGAAGATGGACACCTGAACCTCTGACTACCCCGCAAGGGTTACTGGTCGTGAACGCGTGTGTCTCTTGTCTTTGTACATACTTAGAAATGATATCATAATTATTTGTATGTATATATGTATGTAAATCACGTTGGGTGCTGTCTATCTAGTGATACGCGGGCTTCGAGTGACCCATACCTAACATGCCTTCGAAATTTCGGAGATGGACATTCAAGCCTCTGACTATCCCGCCATAATAAAAAAGGGAGTGTGTATACACAAGTCGTGAAGCGTATGTTATGTTATGTTTTATTTATATATTGTCCAATATATTCCAGATGGAAGCCATCATTGAGAAGATGCAAGATGAGACTACGGGTGTTCCGGTGCGTACTGTGAAGAGCTTTATGAGCAAAATACCCTCGGTAAGTCTGTGAAGTACCTGCCTTTCGTGTCATAGGTACTTCTAACGTCACCCTTTTATTACATATCGACACCTAACAACGCACTTGTCCTAAACGCTATTTAGCAAACTTGACAGAAGAAAGGTTAAAAATTGAAAAAGTAGTCGTGAAAAGCAAAAATGTTTTACCGCCTAGACGCCAAAAAAGTCGTTTCGCCATGAAACCAACACCAAACGACGGAGAAAAAAATATTTACACCAAGTG